>JAHFWG010000142.1:175997-180997 GCA_020233015.1 Callinectes sapidus | reverse complement strand
CCATGACCTAAGTTGTTGCGACACCTGTTGGAATCATTTCCACTTTTGTTAGTGTGGGACCATTACGAAGGTAAATAAAACAAGCAAAATTACTGATATATTTGATTTGATGAAGAGATGGGAAGAAATTTGTTCATAAATAACAATAGTCGACTACAACAGACTCAGGAATCACGTTGCTAATGTCAAATCAGTATGAAATTAAAGCAAAACTAGCAAAATAAATAAATAAATAAATAAATAAAGAAAGAAGATATTGATAGTGCGAATGGTACATAAACAGTTTGCTTTGTATTTGAGGCTTGTATTCTCAGACACTGCTGTGCTGCACCTCCACTACTTCAAGAGGTTTCATTTTGGATTAACACGAGATTTTTAAGGTATTCTTACGGTTGTAGAGGCAGTCAACAGTCAGAGTGGCAACATTTCTACTTCCTCAACTGGAGAAACACTCTTGAAAACCCGCCAGTCATCTTTGTGGCCTTAGAAAATAGTCATGGTGAGAGAGCAAAGCGTTCCTGAATACGGATCTGAGTGTCGGAGGTGGAAGCATGTACGTGTCATCAACCTTTCCTCCTGACTGGCAGTGGCAGGTGACTTTTCGTTGCACCATTTTTATTTATCCATCATATCCATTGTTATTTTCCTTTCCAATTTATATGTATTTCGGTGACTGAGCCTGTATTCATTTTGTGTCGTGCTCATAAATTCTTACCAAACCGTGTTAATACTGAGAACTAAATGCTGAACGAATAAACTTGGAAGCAGAACACTCAACACTAAAACATTTAAACGCGAACATTTCTCTCGCCGGGACACTGGAAAATGAATATCAAACACCAACGCGACATAAACATTACTACACGGAACTAAAGCCTGGAAAACGTGGTTACTTCAGAAGGGACACCTGACATAGAGCCGTATTCAGAAACGCTTAGCACTATCACCATCACTGCCTCGCATTTTCCTCACTCGGCCTTGAACACCAGCATTCACTAACCCTGGCCACTTCCCTTCGCCAATTTTTAATCATTCCCGTTCTCATTTCTAACCCGACGCGCAGCATTCTCCTTCCCAGACATAGCTATTTCACCATCACTGCTTTTCGAAGGCTGTAGTTGAAGATTACTCGTGTTTTATGGAGTATTCTTATGGTTCCGGTGATACATTGGCAAGGTCTCTAGTTTATAAGAAGGAGAAACTGTCTTGAGAACCCGGCTAATTGTCTCTACGAACTTGAAAAATTGTCGTGGTGAGAGAGAAAGGCGATTCTGAATACTGGTGATACTGTGACACTGCCCTTATGCCTGCCCTTCCCTGGTACCTGTTGATGGGGCAGCTTCCTATCTTCTGTATCCTTCCCTTTCTCTCTCCCAGCATCCTGTCTCGTTCCTCCTACAATGTGTGGATAATAGACAGAGAAATAGGTGAATAGATGGATGTTATTGACCACATCACAGCCTAGAGAGAGAGAGAGAGAGAGAGAGAGAGAGAGAGAGAGAGAGAGAGAGAGAGAGAGAGAGAGAGAGAGATATTGGCTGTAGTGCGATGGTGACGTAAGCAATAAATCAATAGGTTATAGTTATTTTGTGGCGTTGTGTGGTCTTGATCTAGTTATAGTTAGAGAAGAATAGTCTCTCTCTCTCTCTCTCTCTCTCTCTCTCTCTCTCTCTCTCTCTCTCTCTCTCTCCTTCTCTCTCTCTCTTCTCTCTCTCTCTCTCTCTCTCTCTCTCTCTCATTACTATTACTCTTTTATTCTCCTCTCCTCGTGTCAACATTTCAGCACCAATCACACTGTCCTTGTCACACTTGCACGCTCTGGGTCACGCTTAGTTAAGTAGGTCACGCTGGGTCGTGTTTGGTGGGTTAGTAGGTCTCTGTTGGTGGGGCTGCGAGTGTGACAATTATGTGTATGAGTGTGTGATTATGATTAAGGAAGTAGAAAATGAGTTTAATTGTGTGTGTGTGTGTGTGTGTGTGTGTGTGTGTGTGTGTGTGTGTGTGTGTGTGTGTGTGTGTGTGTGTGTGTGTGTGTGTGTGTCTCGGCAGCTTATTCACTTTAAAGGAACGAAGTATTTCTCTGTTATGATTTTCTCGCGGTTTTAGTTGGAGTGCAAAGGCAAGCGGTATTCAGACGAGACAAGACACACTGGAACTATATTAAGATAGATTCTGGATTTCTGACTGGTTTCTTGAATGGAAGAAGTGAATCAATTTTTTTCAATGATTTTTCTCGTGGTTTGAGTTACAAGTAAGGGTGGTTTTTTTCCCAATGATTTCCTTTTGATTTTAAACTTACTTTTCTCACCACGACAAAGTTTCCAAGACCACAGAGATGACTAGCGGGGGTTTCAAGAGTGTTTTCCCACTTGATAATGCAGAAATCTTGTCACTTTTCCTCTAGAACCGTAAAAACACATTAAAAATCTCGTATCCATATTGAACTTGCTTTTCTCACCACGACAAAATTTCCAAGGCCACAGAGATGACTAGCGATGTTTTCAAATAGTATTTTTCCAGTTAATAATGCAGAAATCTTGTCACTCTGCCTCTAGAACCGTAAAAAAAACACCTTAAAAATCTCGTGTACATTTAAATAAACTCCTGTGAAATAGTGGAGGTGAAGTACAGAAGCGTTTAAGAATAAGAGCCTTAGTTACAAAGCGGCGTACGTGTTCAAACAAGACGGGGACAGTGTGGGTGGATGGCTGAGTGGCGCTATCATGGTGGTGTGTCCACTGGTGGGAGGATTACTGCGCCCCAGTTCGTGACACGGACTATAATTGATTCCACCTCACAAACACACACTCTGCTATTTTCCTTTTTGCGAAATTTGTGTTCTTGTATTTACTTAATGTGTGAAGGATTGATGAAATCAGGAAGGTTAAGAATCGAGAAAAGATTGTAACTAACTACTCTTTGTTTGACGCTGTAATTCTATGGACTTCAACTGGTACTACTTTGGATACTATCATCCGCACTGCTGCTCCGTAGCAAATTAAAACTTAAGTCAAAGCTTCCTCTATACAACTATTATTATTTTTGGAGGTCCTTTTTCATCTTTTTTAGGCATTTTTTGATAATATTCTGGTTTCTCCTTACAGTGTCATGTTTTTTTTTTTGTAATTTTATTCTTTTATTATTTTTTAATTTTTTTCTTGATATTTATTTCCCTTTAACGTAATTTCCTTTCAAAGCATAAGAATTTTGACTTACGCGGCAAAAACTCAATGTTTTCCTTCACCAGTACGCCGTGGTGGGTGTCTGTGGGAACGCTGGCGAGCCTTAAGGGCTGCTACTTCTCTGGCCCATTTAACTCGGGCGGGCCCAGGTGGTGGCGGCTGCGATTCCAGAACTTTCAGGTCCAGCTCGGGTTTGTTATTATTAGCGAGAGTGTTACGAGTGTCAATCTTACAGCGTACTGACTTGATATTAATTTTGTAGGGCAGCTTTTTCTTTTTTCGTGAGGCTTTTCTCTTTTTCCTAAGCTGGAACACTTTGCGTAGCAGTTCCTTGTTTACCTTCACTTTTGGCGTCATCCTCTTCACTGGTGTTCGTGGGGACACGCTCCAACACTTCCATCTGGTGCTTACTTTGCCCTTTACTGTCTTTTTGGGGCGTCGTGTCTTGGTCAAAGGCTGGTTCTTCCCTTTGTTCTTGGTAAGCACAGTTTTCTTCTCGTCTTCACAGTCTCTCTCCTGAACCAGCTGCGTCTCATTCATCATTCCTGTCTCTTGTCTCTCAGTGTCCTCAACATCCTCTTCCTCTTCAGAGATGCTGGTCACCTCTCCAGCATTCTCTTTGTCTAGAAGGACGCTGGTCACCTCTCCAGCGTCCCTCTGCCCTTCCTCACCCCCACTTGTGGTGGGGAGGCACCCACTTCCCCACCACACACTCTGCATCTCACTCATTTCTCCTGCTTCCTTTTCCTCCTCCGTACCATCTTCCTCTCCCCCAGTTGTATTCTCTGGAGGGACTCTTTCTACGTCTCCATTGTCTTCCTCAAGCTTTGCAGCCTCCCATACTGTTGTTTCTTCCTCCTCTTCCATTATTGTCTCCATGATGTGGAGTTTACCTCTTCTTTTGCCTCTCTTGCGAACTCGAACCTTCTGCCCTCGACTCCTGCTTCGGAGTGGACGAGATGTGCTGCTCTGCTGATATCGAACAGCAGGAGGAGTCTCTTTTTTAAACGAATAGTTAACCTGAGGAGCTGTTGCAGGTTCTTTATTCTTTTTGAAACTGTTGAATAGCGAAGTCAAGTACTCGCTACGTACTGGATCTACACATTTAAATTTACTGTCCATTCCTGGACCTTGCTCCTGTTGGTCGAGTTTCTCAGGAGCGTGTGGTGTTACTTCGCCTCCTGAGGGTGTTGGGTCTTTGGTGACAATTTTGAATTTTGTCTCAGTGACATGCAGAATGAATTTATCTGCATGTTTGTTTTGCATCTCGTCCAGAAAAGTTGCGAGGCTGCCAAAGAGGACAATTTTTTTGCCTCGCCGCTGCGTTACTGACACCTTAACGATATTCTCGCCTGGCGCCCAGTACTCGAGGAACGCCATGCTGTCCATGTACATGAGCGAGTCCAGGGAGGTGTACTCCTGGAGGGGGGCCTCGCTCTTGTACTGGTCGAACCTGAAGCCGGCCACCTTGGTGTAGCTAGGCCCGCGTGGCCAACAGCAGCAGAAGTAGCGGATGTCATTAGGGTCTCCCACAGACACCTTGACGCGGCGTGGTGGGCCGCGGAGAATGTCGCCACTCTCCACGACACACCCGCCCCGCATGTAGCTGTCAAAGTCAAACCCGGTGTTCATCGCGAATTTTGCTGATCGCTGCCTAACAACTGGCTTGCAGCAGGTAGACCTCAGCAATATTTAAGATGATTTGCCAGCGCTCGACAAACCTGAGAATTTCAGCTTCCCAGCTCCAAGCTCACCAGTGTTTCGCGCGACCAATAGGAAGCTTGCTTGCCATATTGCAGCCACCAATCACCACCTCCA
>JAHFWG010000212.1:137284-148592 GCA_020233015.1 Callinectes sapidus | reverse complement strand
CTGCTAACATTTTCTCATTTAATTGACTTAACAGCTAATTACACAAATTATTAACCTAAGCCTTACTCCAGTAACCAGCTGATGACTTCCAATACACATAACGCACAATATCCCCAAAGTTCTCTTCTCACAATTCAACTCAATATACTTCACACACCATATTATCAAAGTTTCTCACCAAATCTCTCATCAAAATTCAACTCCATATAATTCAATATCAATGTCAAATATATTTCACATCAATGTACGTAACACCCAATGTTCTCAACGCTTCTCATCAATCTCACATCAACATTTAACTCCAGATAATTCACTATCAATGTCGAAATACATCTCACGCCAATATACGTAACACACGATATTATTAATGTTTCTCATCAATCTCTCTTCAAATTTCAACTCAAAATAGTTCAATGTTAATGTCACAGCAAACTCATACAAACATATATAAAATCAAACACAACACATTAACTCTGAACATCCTAATAATATAACATCCTAACCACTATTTTCCTCCTTACATTTCATAAACACAACAAATGAATTAGACTGCATTACCAACATTCAAAACTCCACTTACTGATACAAGTTTATGTGTCTCCATGTCGCCCATGACCCTCCTCTGGTCAGGGAAGCTGCGCCCTCCTCAGCTTCTCTTTCTCTCTCTTGAACTCTCAACAATCTGTTTCTAAAGAACGCTCTTTTCTCCGTTACATCTCATTTTATATTTCAGTTGTCACATATTTTCCTCAGAAAAACTATCCTTATAACTAAGGTCGAACATTCTATACATTTCACATACTCCAACATGCAGTAATTACATCTCTTACAAAAGACACGCCCACAGGCGTGGCCAAACGTGACATACCCAGCCTGGGTATCATGGCACTGGTCCATATTTAAAAGTAGACACACCCACTGCGGAATGGGAAGGCGGAGTTAAGACAATTCATCTCTCAAAGTTAGGCTTCTAAATGTCCCCTCTCCTGAGGTTTACCGCTCCTTCCGGTTTCCCAGGACCAACATCTCAGTTCCCCTGACTCTATGTGTTTACCTCTGGGTCATGCCTGCAGTGGCCTCCCCTAAACACGGTCATGTTTGAAACGACCTTCCCATTAGTCCTTGTCAACTTTTCACCTCCTACCTCCTCTGGTACTGTTATTATATTATTTCTTCTCTTATTTCTTTTTCTCTCGTTTCTTCTTATTTTCTTGTTTCTTCTCTCTTCTTTTATCCGTGCCAGGATACCACATACCCCCATCCTCAGTAGCGCGTCCCGTGCTAAAGCTCATTTTTCCAATGTGGGGGTTAACTGTGATCTGTGCAGGCACAGACCTTGCCAAGCCTAGGACAGCACAGGGACGGTATATGTAGTATGCTATCAGGCCTACGGCAATGACCCCGACTGGCAGCAACATCCATGGCCATTTCTCTCACTCTTGCCAGTTGAATTCCATCATAATGGACTGCTTCCTTGACAGCTGTACATTGTCAATATATTGGGGCATAGACCAGGGCTCAAGATCAAACTGTTGGGAAGACTCATATTAGTGGAATTCACAATACAAAAATACTCCCAGATGGAGAAGGCAATTGGAGTGGAAAATGGATAAGGCATTATAATCAGTGGTGCTTCATTTATATATGTGGAAGAAGCCAGAAGATTGATTTACTTTCATAAGTCCAGTACCATTAACATGTTTAGTTGTAGGAATGCAGGAGTTTTGACAAGTCCCAGTAATCAAGTACCTTTATCATATATATATATCAATAACTATAGCACATATTACAATCATGAAAACCATTGGACAAGAATAATTTGTTTCTTGCCTTATTTATCATCCAATATTTCTTTGAGGGGTTATTCATTAGAAAAACATCTACTTTAGAAAAAGGAAATGGAAGGGAGTCATTCTGAAGACATCAAAAGGTGTCAACTGAAATCCCTCATAAAGGAACGAGTAAGTGGGAGCTTAAATTGTGTAATGCAGTCTTATGGATCACTCTAAAGAAGTTCTGTGTAATCCCAAAATTCTGGTTTTGGAGGAATAGTACCTCATATTTAGCTAATATCTCATCTAAAATTGTCAATACAGAGGCATTTGTAATAATATCTGGAGAAAAGTTTGTTTCCATAAATTCTTGTAATTCTATTTTAAAATTAATATGATCAGTTGCAATGGATGTCAAAGCGAACTGTACACACTATAATATTTTTAATGATATAACTGAGTACTGATTCTGTTCAATATCTGACTTCATTAGATGCATAAATGTTTGAGAGATATGGGTAACAGTCTCCAGTTTCTATAACACTTGCTGGACATTGGTTAATTCCTTGAAACTAACATTAATAACCTTAGAGTGAACATTGAGAATTTTTCTTTCTTCTTTAGTTAAGGTATACTCTAAATGCAACATTTGTGGATGAATCAATCTGAGCTCATATATCTGCTCCAACAAGAGTGTTAGCCCGAGTCTTCACTAAATTAGTGAAATTACTAGTTTTCCTTGTGAAGTATAATTATAACCATTATTGCTTAATTATTCAGTGTAAAATCTTGTATATCATCATGCCAATTTTCTTTTAACTTTTCCTGAAATAACATAACATGTTGGGATATCAAATATGGTAAAATGTAATCTGGTCCTTTCATTTCATTGAACTCATCTAGTATACTTTGAGTTAAATTTTTTGGCCTTCCTTATAGATTCATAAATGTCATCCAGTCTCAGTAAAAAATAGCATTATATGAGCTTGTCTCTTGACAATGAGATAATTAGTTGGGTAAAACTAAATTTTTGAATGATCCTCAACATAGTTCTATAGTCTGTAAAGAATATCTTATCATATCACTTATTCTCATTATATTCTAGAGGCATATGTATCAATATCAATTTAATACTTGGAACATTTTTCTTGACCATAACCATATGGGTCTGCATTACTGGATTCTCCTTTAGATTCTTTCTCTACTCATTCAGTAATATTTTCACTATCTTGCCAATATCATTATCTTCATCTGATAGTAATATAACATCTTCATCTGTGTCTGTCCTCCCATTTGTATCTTCTGCCAAAAATATGGAAAGAGATCTACTATTTCACTGTTACTTTATATTCTTTTGGCTCACCCGGCTTATGTATAAGATATGCCCTTCTAATATTTTGATTCACTTGTGGTATATCATTGCCTCATAATTAGATTTTTTTCTCTATTAGCATGTAATGTTTCTTGTATTTCTAGTTCTAGTACTTCTAATTCTAACCTTATATCACTCACTTTCTCTGTAACTTTTTGTTTCAACTTACAGTGGGTCTAGCTGTTACTCCTCTGTGGATATAACTGTATCACCAATTTTAATTTCCCTTATTTCAATTCTTTTAGATTGAGCCTTTCCAGTCATACCTTCAGTTTCTTTTAAATATTTTTGATATCTTGCCTACACTCTATTAACCTTTTACTGCCATTTCCTGTTTAAAATCCTCAATATTATATCAACCTTTTTCTTCCTTTATCTGTAGCTAATGTATATCAAGTACTCTATATTTTCATATCACAAAAATATCATTGCAATTTCTACAGCTGTCCTACTCCTATTTTTCTTTTCTTTTTTTTTTCACTAAATATCTAGTAAGCACATCCATGACAACAAAACAATGTATATATCTCTTATCCATCCCATAGCAATAATGAGATCTATATATTGCGCTGGAATGGTCTTGCTATGTCTGAATATCGTTTCAGTGGTGCTGAGGCGTCCCCCACCTCCTCTGAGACGAGTACACAAGACAATATTGGCAATAATTCTTCAATATCCTTTTCATTTCTGACCAATAAGCAATTTTATGACACCTGTTTAAGGTAACTTGTACACCCCCAAGCCCTGCAGTGGCAAGGAGCGTCCCAGGTGCATCGCAGCTGTTACTTATGATTCCGGAATCCATATCTGACGCGTCTATTCTCCATATACATTATTTGTTACTCTTTACAACACATTACCTTCTAAAGACAGATCTGCTATTTTCATCCTTTCATATACATTTTCTTTCTATATTGTGCTTACTTAACTTTCTCTTCATCTCTATCTGATTCAAATAACCTTGCAAGATATCCTTTTCACCAACATGTAATACTCAATATCCATTCAATATTTCTCATCTTCATATTTCCCATATCCCTACAATATCTCACAATATTCCATCAATATCTCCCAATATATCTTCAATGTTTCACAGTATCTTTCAATATTTCACACAATATAATTCAATATATATCTCACAATATTCCTTTCAATATTTCTCACAATATTTCTCAATACTTCACAAATATTCCTTCAACATCGCACAAATATTCCTTCAACATTTCACAAATATTCCTTCAATATTTCACACAATATTTCTCAATATCTCACCACTTCATATATTCCATATCTTCCAATATCTACCTCCCCAATTCCATATATTCAATATCTCACCCACTATATGTATTCAATATCTACTCAATATCTCACCCACTTCATATTTTCAATATCCATTGAATATTTCACCCACTTCATAATTATATCCAATATCCTTCAATTCCAATCCACCATATGTTTGTTCTCCATTTTCTGATATACCCAGCTCATGTTCATCTACATCATATATCTCTTGTTCCCTCAATCTAGATAATGGTCAGCCACCTTATTAACATTTCCAGGAATATAATCCACATTGATATCAATATCTATTTCTACTAATTTGCATTTGAATTAATAATAACCAGACCAATGGGCAGTTATATGTCAGGACAAAAATTTGATATCCTAGGCACAAATCTCTATTTATCTGAAATCCATAATTATGCAAGAGCTTCCCTCTCAATTTTGCTGCAATTCAGTTCAGCTTTATGTAAACTCTCTACAAAAAAAATTGTCTTAACTTATTCTCATCATCCTTTTACTGTATTATTTTTCTGGCAGTTAACTTTATATAGGGGCTCCTATATCAACATAATTCCTCACACATATTCTTTACTAATTTGCCTGTCCTATATAAGATTGTAAGTGGTTAACTCTCTTTACTTAACTGAATTTTTTTTTGGTAGCCTTGCTTTAATCTGACATGAAAAAAAAATTATTCCTTTTTCCAAGTTATGAATATGATATTAATCACTCTGTACATGCTGATTTAATTTCCAAAAATCAATGCATACCCTTATTCTGCCATCCTTATTTTATTTTTTTGGGGGGGCTTATGCATGGACTGTAACTGTATGGTGTCACTAATTTCTTTAAATTTTTGGCTTTCATCAATCTACTCATGATAAATATAATTAATAATTTCACAATATGCTTCCATTTCTCTTCCTCATATTCTCTGCTATATTTTTAACCTCACATTTATCATTACCCATTGGTAAGGTTTCCTTTTATACAACATTGCATATATCCTTATGTTTTTTTCTCTGGCTCTAGCTGAATATTTTCCTGGAATATTTCTATAAATTATAAAAAATCTGGATCTCTTCTTAACTTCATCATTTTCTAACTTCACTAAGTCTGGACACAAAACTGAGCTCTTACAATTCCTGGCACTGACTCAAATCTGTTGTGTATCTCTCTCAACTAGCCTAGTTTCCAAGTCACATATCTCACCCTCTGACTTCTATCACTGATGTCTGAGCTACTGAGCCTTTATATCTGGTATCATATTTCGAATCATTTACCACCAACTCTGTTTCCGTCTATCTCATCAATACTAATAATGTATGTTTCCTTTGTCTCCTTGCACTCACAATCTTCTCTCTCCTTCAATATCAATTGTAGAGGTTTGGTATTAAATTCATATTAATTTTCTCGCAATTTACACCTCATATTATCTCTGCTCTCAAACTTCATCTTCACTGACCACAAACCATGTGTACTTCCTTTCTTCAATGTTCAACTTCAGCTTACATTATCCTGAGGTCAACATTACTCTTCCACTAGCATTTCGAACCATTTTATGTGTTGCACAATCGTTTCTATTCCCAAGCCAGTCCATAATAACACTTGGTATAACGATAGTAGGTACACACTTCCCTGGTTTACCAGGGATTTACGCAGACAACACCGCAAGAAACAAAGACTCTACAGACGCGCGCAGACACACAACACTCCACATAATTGGTCAGCGTATGTAAAACACCAAAAAACATTTGCAAAAAACATAAAAATCGCTGAACACAAACATATAGCCGACTATCTCTCAGACAATGTAAGAAATAACAGAAGACACTTTTCCAAATTCTTCAAGACGCGCAGACAAGACACTAACACTATTACATCCTTGAAAGACCACACAAACACATTGATCACCACACCACAACACAAAGCACAAATACTCAACACACACTTCCAATCAGTACACACACAAGAAGACAATCAAATACCGAACATGCCACACAGTCCTTTCCCCAACATACCCGCCCTTCACATAACGACTAACGGAATACAGAAACTACTTGAAGGACTAGACACCACAAAATCCACTGGCCCTGACAACATTCCTGCCTTCATTCTGAAATCCTGTGCCTCCATCCTTGCCCCAATCCTTCAGGTCATTTACACACAATCCCTCTCATCCTCATCATTACCTTCTGACTGGCTTTTGGCAAATGTAAATCCCCTCTTCAAGACAGGTGACCGGACTGACCCATCAAATTATCGCCCCATCTCACTAACATCGATTCCATGCAAAATTTTCGAGCACATAATACACAAACACATAATGAACCACCTTGACGCGAACAACATTCTTACTGACACACAACACGGCTTTCGACCTAGACGCTCATGTGAATCGCAGCTCATTACCACATATCATGACATTGTAAGACAACTTGACCAACGAGACATCAAACAGGTTGACACTATAGTACTTGACTTTGCCAAAGCCTTCGACAAAGTCCCTCACAAAAGACTGACACTTAAATTGAGATACTATGGTATCTCAGGACCACTTCTTCACTGGATCACTGTATTTCTGACTAACAGGACTCAACGTGTTCTTCTTGACGGTTCTTCATCTGACACTATCCCTGTCTCTTCTGGTGTTCCCCAAGGCACTGTTCTAGGCCCTCTTCTTTTCTTACTTTATATCAATGATCTCCCCCTATCTACACCTAATTCTACTACTAGACTGTTTGCAGACGACAGTTTACTGTACAGAGCAGTAAAGACTAGCGACGACTGTAGACTCCTTCAACAAGACTTAGACGCCCTCCAGCAGTGGGAACGTGCCTGGCAAATGAACTTCCGTCCAGACAAGTGCAAAACTCTCAGATTCACCCGCTCACACAACCCAATCCATCACATATACACACTTCACAATACTCAACTTGAATCCGTACTTTCACACAAATATCTTGGCATCCACCTCTCCACCAATCTAAAATTCAACACTCACATAGATTCCATCTACTCACAAGCGAACCGAACACTGGGATTCCTGAGGAGAAACCTACACGGATGTACACAAGACACAAAACACTTAGCATACAATACACTTGTCAGACCAACACTAGAATACTGCTCTGCGGTGTGGGACCCTTATACACACAGAAACATTAACATGTTAGAAAAAATTAACACGAAGGCGGCTAGGTTTATTACAAACAACTACACACAAGCGCCTGGTATCACAACACATTTGAAACAACAAATAAACATGGATCACCTTCACATACGCAGACAAACACACAGACTTACACTTATGTACAAAATCACAAACAATTACATTGACATTAACCCACATACATACTTACATAACACTAACAGTCGTACTCGTAACACACATTCCTTGACATTCCAAACATATCACACTAACACTGACACATACAAGCACTCATACTTTCCACAAACGATACGTGACTGGAACAGGCTTCCTCAATATATTTTTAATAATATGACAATAGACTCATTCACTAAACAACTACACGCCTACCTATCACAACAACATACCAACATAAACACTCACACTTGATTCACTATCCCCCCCTTGCCACTCCATCCCTCCCCTCCCCGTCCACCAGTCAACTCCATATATGCGTGTTATGCACTTTTTTAGTGCCCTGCGCATTATCAAGCAGAAGAAGCAGAAGATACTCCTGCTCCTGCTCCGGTGCGAACCAAAACCCAAACTCTTTCACTTTCAATGTTTGATCTTGATCTTGATGTTACAGGTGGCTCGGGATCGCTCCAGGGCCAGGCCTTTATATCGGCAACTCCTGTAGAAAAGCAAAACAAACAGACAGACAGAAAAAAAAGAAAAAACAGTATCTTGCACATTAATTATCTCTACATCTGACACGCCACATTTTTTCCAGGAACTCCTTCACAGCTTCAATCATCCTTTCATTCGTCTCTCTACACAGTCCCAGCAGCAACACCATCCATTCCCTTCCTGTCTTCTCCACTCTCTCATCCCAACTATGCCCTAACTCAGTCAAAATCACTTGCATCATCTCCATCCTGTCTCTTTCATACTTCTCACACTCAAGTACCACATGCTCCACCGACTCATCCTCTCCCATGTCACACATCTGGCACACTTTGCTGCGGGACTCAGACCATCTATAATTTCTCTCATTCACATCCATACACTGTGCCCTAGCTCGAAAGAGAAGGTCACCACCCAGGCTGCCATCGTACCACCTCTCATACATTGGGGCCTCTTTCTCTTTGTACCATTCCATAGTGCTCTTTTGTTCCATGCCATTCTTCCATATATTCATTCCCATACACTTCACCTCTCTGTCTATCTCACTCTTCCATTTCCTCACATCCCATTCAGCTCCCACTCTACCTCCTTTTGTCAGGATCCATTCACGTTCATCTTGGTTCCTCCCAGCCATCCTCATCCCCCACACCACTTGCAATCCATTCCTCTCTGTCATCCTCATGCATCTCTTCCTCCATTTGCTTCCACTCTCATTCCACAGATACACCTTTCTTGCTATTCTTTCATCATCCATTCTTTCCAACCTAATCTTATACCTGAGTGTTGCTTTCATTACTCTTTCCCTAAATGTGCTCCAGCCCATGTCACCTCTCAGGGCTTCTAAAGCTGCATACCTTGGTGCGTTCAGTGCCATCCTAGCTACTCTGTTCTGGCCTACTTCTAGCTTGTCAATTTCATTTTCATTCCAAGCAGTCACGTCCATACCATACATTATGCTAGGCACAGCCACATTCTTCCATACTTCTCTCAGTACATCATATTTACTCGCTCTCATCCTTGCTGCACTCCCTAATCTTCCAACCCATTGGTTAGCCAAGCTAATCTTTTCATTCTTTACTTTCTCACATCCATTTGGGCTAACCCACATCCCCAGGTACTTATATTCTAGTACCTGATTCAGCTCATTCACTCCTATCCTCCATGTTGCATTGCTTTCATCCTCTGACCTATTCACAATCATAACCTTACTTTTCTCACTACTAAACCTAACTCCAAAGTCTTTCCCATACCCACCCACTACATCCAGTAGACTTTGCAATTCATCCGCAAACTCACTCATGACCACTATGTCATCTGCATACATTAGCACACCTATCCTGTCATTCCCCACTCTTACTCCTGCATTCAACCTTCTCATTCTGGCTGCTAACTCCTCTGTGTATAAGCTGAAAAGGGTTGGTGACAATATGCATCCTTGCCTAACACCTCTTTCACTCTTCACCCAGTCTGTTTCTATGTCTCCTAACCTATACTTCGCTCTCGTGTCAACATACATGCTACGCACTATGTTGGTTATCTTTGCACTCAACCCAATCTTTCCTAACACTTTGCCTAGCATTTCTCTATTCACTCTGTCATATGCTTTCTCTATATCTAGAAAGCCTAGATATAGTTTACCTCCATCCTTTCTTTTCTTCTCTATCATCTCATTCACCACAAACATGTTGTCCTCCGCTCTCCTGTTCACACGAAAACCATTCTGCTCCTCACCTAACACTCCAGATCGCTCAATCCATTTACACAGTCTCTCATTCAACACTGCACTGAACACTTTACCTACTGTATTTAATAATGCAATTGGCCTATAATTCTTCAACTCATTTCTACTCTTGAATCCTCCCTTGTGCAACAGAGTCACCCTACATTCATTCCACATTCTTGGCACTCTCTCCTCCTCCCATACCTGGTTAAATAGCTCAGTCATTCTATCAATCACAACCTCCCCACCATTTTTGTACATTTCATACGGTAATCCATCTGGACCTGCTGCCTTCCCATTCTTTTGCCTTTTCACACATTTCTCCACCTCCTCCCTGCTGATTCTCTCATTCAGTTCATCTGCATTCTTCCTCTCCAGTGTCACACATCCTTCTCTCACCTCAGAAACTTCACCTACTCCTCCAATCTCTTCCCAGAACTCCTTAACCACCCTTCTTATGTCCTCCTTTTCTGTCACCAGTGCCCCATTCACCTTTAGGCTCTCCACATTCTCACTGTCAGGCATCCTTTCACCCCTCAAGAATCTATACCATTCCCGGCCACCTTCCACACCTTTCTCCCTCAGGGACTGGATCACATTACCTCTATTATCTAGATCTTGATCTTACTTTAACCTTGGGATTTCGGCTACATATTTAAGAACCTTTTTATACACTTAATTTGACTTCTTTATATCTAAATTAACCAGAATATATGAAAAATTTCTTCGGTAAGTCATTCACGAGAATAGAGACAAAATATCATTACACATTTCTTTACCTGCTAGTTTCAAGGTCTCTAATTTTGCTGCAATTCCTTCTATTCTAGTAACAACTCCGTAATAATTTCTCTTGGCTGACGAGTCACAGATAATAACTCACTGACTAGGCTTGGGAAGCGAGTGATTCTCAGTATAAATCTCAAACAAACGCCTTTATTCCTTCATTTCAATTGTTTTCATATTTTGTGGCACTATTGTCCTATTGTTTCTATCTTTAATCTTAACACCGTGATTAAATCATGAAGTAACAGTTTTAGGTTTTAAATATATGTATCCACACTGTTGATACATCATTACTGCTATTAAAACGAAATTCATATTTATTTGCAATACCTTTGGCAAAACTCTTAAGTAATCTGTGGCCACTGTAACTTTTCCTTCGCTGTTGAAGATTGTTCAAATTTCATCTATCCATAAATCTGGTCTCGATTATGACATTAAAATTCATAGCTAATATCTCAACTCACAATATTCTTGAAATATTTTACACTTTAAGGAAGAAGTATCTAATTTACTATCTTGCGAATAAAATTTATACAAATTCCTGCTCTCTCTATTTTTTT
>JAHFWG010000212.1:82890-95709 GCA_020233015.1 Callinectes sapidus | reverse complement strand
AAGAAAAAACAAAAGTAAAAAAAAATTAACCCAAAATATGAAAAACAACACAAAAAACACACCTAACCTAACCTAAACTAACCTAACCTAACCTCAACCCTTCCCAGGCTACGACCCAAGGGCCATCACCGTCCTGGCAGTGCGTTTGGGGTCAGTAGTGGCCAAATTAACTTGCACGATGACACTTGGGGTCGTCCACTACATATCCTGCAACAAACTAGCCTGGCATCTCGCGAACACATCAACGCAGAACAGTGTGTTTGGGCAGGTCAGGGCGACGCAGGGGGGTCAGGGGAGGGAAAGGGGGAGGAGGGGGATGTCGCGGCTTGCCTCCCCCGCGGACACGAAAGGGGTGCTGTCCTGGGGTGCGGAAACGACAATCTACTGCTGGCAACTTTTGGCTATTGGTAAGTGATTGTGTCTGTTTGTTTGTCTGTCTTGTTTATTTGTTGATTTCTATATTTTTCTTCTATTTGTCACGTTTTTTTGTTTCCGTTTTCTATCAAGTTAATATCATCTCTCATTTTTTTTTAGTTTGAGTTTGATTATGTTTTTGACTTTTAATAGTTTGGAAATTGTTGAAAGAAAAAAACAATGAAATTTAATCATCTTTAAGTAAAAAATGTGAATAAATGTTAAAATTCCCTAAAAACATAAAAATTTGCACAACTTTGATTCTAAATGGTTTGGAAATTGTTAAAAAATGGTAAACTTACTTAAAAAAACAGAAATTCCATTATCTTTAATTAAAAAATGTAAAAAAAAATAGAGCTTTCTTAAAAACAGAAATTTAACCATCTTTAACTCAAAAATGTTAATAATGGTAAACTTCCTAAAAAAAACAGAAATTTAATAATCTTTGACTATAAAAAACTTGGAAATTGTAAAGAAAAATCCTGAACATTCCTAAAAACAGAAATTTAATCATCTTAAACTCAAAAATAAAATAAAAATACTTAACGTCATTGAAAAACATGGAAACCTAACCAAACCTAACCTAACCTAACCTAACCAAACTAAACCAAACCAAACTAAACCAAACTAAACTTAACCTAACCTAATGCACCCCCCTAACATAACGCCCCCCCCAGGATCGCGAGTGGTGGCGTACGCGTTGCTGTGGGTGGTGTATTTTGACTGGCTGTGGCTACCCATATCACTGCGCTGGCTACTTCACGCGCTGTGGATATATTTTGACGTGGCGGACATGTCGTTAATTAATTCTGCGGCGTTTGGCGGGATTTATTTGTTCTCGTTTGTCACCACGTCACCCGGCAGACAGGTATGTGTGTGTGCGTTTGTGTATGTGTGTTTGTGTGTTTGTATTGGATTGTGTGTTTGCGTGTGTTTTAAGGTGTGTGTTTGTGTGCGTTTGTATTAGGGTGTGTGTGTGTGTGTGTATGGGTGTGTTTGTTTTAGGGTGTGTGTGTGTGTGTGTGTGTTTGTTTGTATTAGGGTGTGTGTGTGTGTGTGCGCGTTTGTATTGGGGTGTGTATGTGTGCGTGTATTTTCTATCTGAATCTAACCTAAACTAACCTAATATTTATAGTGTGTGTGTGCATTTGTGTGCGTATTGGGGTGTGTGTGTGTGTGTGTGTTTGTATTAGGGTGTTTGTATTTGTGTGTGTGTGTGTGTGTGTGTGTGTGTGTGTGTGTATTTTCTATCCAAATCTAACTTAACCATAGAAACTTAAAGAAATATTCATAATCATTCTCTTCTATTTAATATTGTTTGTTAGAGAGAGAGAGAGAGAGAGAGAGAGAGAGAGAGAGAGAGAGAGAGAGAGAGAGAGAGAGAGAGAGAGAGAGACCTGTAACACACCATTAACCCTTCAAAAACCAAACCAAACACCCCCAAAATAAAAAAAAACAAAAGAAACAAAAGAAAATAGAACAAAAAAGCAGAAAAAATAACAAAACAAAACAAAATAAAACAATAAACTAAAAAATAACCCCCCCAAAAAACCCTAACCTAAAAAAAAAAAAACTCAAAAATGCAAAAAAACTAAAAAAAAAAAACACAAACCTAACCTAAAAAATAAAAAAAAACTCAAAAAAACAAAACTAAACTAAAAAAAACAAAACCTCCTCCAAAACACACCCAAAAAACACCCAAAATAGAACACCCCCCAAACCTAACCTAACCTAACCTAACCTAATCCCCCACAGATACTCCGCATAGCCTTATACTACACCATCACCCTGTCGGAACACCTGATTATCGCCCTTCTGTGGCACTCCGCGGCACCCGACAACCCATACCACGACCTGGGTATTGGCATTATGTTCGGGGGAGCTCTGGGGGGCCTGCTGTTCCTCACCCTGTACTATGGCTGCTGTCACCCGGATAAGGAAAATACTTGGTTCTGGCATTGGTACAGTGAGAGGGAGAGTCGGGTGAAGGCTGTGGGTGAGAGTGGGTGATTGTGGGTGACTGTGGGTGAAGGGAGTGGGTGGGTGATGGATTTTGATGGGGAAAAGATTGGGATGAAGGGAAAAATTGTGGGTTTTGAGTGTTGATAGTGTGGGTGATAGTGGGTGACTGTGGGTGAAAGTATGGGTGACTGTGGGTGAAGGGAGTGGGTGGGTGACGGATTTTGACGGGGAAAAGATTAGGATGAAGGGAAAAATTGTGGGTTTTGAGTGTTGATAGTTTAAAGGTTGTCGGGTGAGCGTGGGTGAATGTGCGGGTGACTGTGGGTGAAGTGAGTGGGTAGGTGACAGATTTTGACGGGGAAAAGATTAGGATGAAGGGAAAAATTGTGGGTTTTGAGTGTTAATAGTTTGAAAGTTGTCGGGTGAGAGTGGGTGAAAGTGTGGGTGACTGAGGGTGAAGGGAGTGAGTAGGTGACGGATTTTGATGGGGAAAAGATTAGTATGAAGGGAAAAATTGTGGGGTTTGAGTGTTGATAGTTTAAAGGGTGTCGGGTGAGCGTGAGTGAATGTGCGGGTGACTGTGGGTGAAGGGTGTGGGTAGGTGATGGATTTTAAAGGTGAAAACACGAGGAGAAAGAGAAAGATTTGGGGAATAGAGTGCTATACTGTTTACCTTGCAAAAGTTACCAAAAAATATAGGTATTAGTGTTTACTTAAGAATTAATATATAGAAATAGATTTATATAATTTTTTTTTTCAATATAGGAATAATTTGAGTGTTTTTTTAGTGTTGTAGTTGTTGTTGTTGTTGCTTTTGTTGTTTTGAGGCTTTGCAATATTTAGTTTACATATTTAATAATGTTTATATAGATGCTTATTAGAGAGAGAGAGAGAGAGAGAGAGAGAGAGAGAGAGAGAGAGAGAGAGAGAGAGAGAGAGAGAGAGAGAGAGAGGGAGAGGGAGAGGTCCAGGAAACTTGTCCCGGCTCACACTACACCTGCTGCATGACGGGGACCAGGGGGGCGTGGGGGGCGGGGGGGGGGGCGAGGGCTGACTTAATGTAATGAGTTTGCATTCTCCTTCGGCAGTGAAGTGCGACGCGGCGACTGAGGGAGGCTGGGCAGTGAGGGAAAAATGCGTGTGTGTGTGTGTGTGTGTGTGTGTGTGTAGGTGTGTGTAGGTGGGCAGGTGGTGTGATAATGTTTAAACCGTGCATGCGGGAGGTTAAATCTGGTATTTCTTCGTCAGAGAGAGAGAGAGAGAGAGAGAGAGAGAGAGAGAGAGACAGAGACAGAGACAGAGAGAGACAGAGAAAGGTACTAGACATCGTAAGAAAATAATAAACAAAGTGTAATCTAAGAATTTCGAAGTACACGGTCAGGTTTCTCTCATGAGTTTTATAGCTTCATGAATTAAGACCACCTTTCTTCCCTCCCCTCCTGTCTCCCCAGAGTTCCCAGACCCCGACACACCTGGCTGGGCTGCGGGCAAGGTGTGATGGGGGGGAGGGGGGGGGCAATTAGTGGAAGGTGTGAAGTGGCGTAGTGTCATCAGTTAATTTTGTTGTTTTTGTTGCCATAAAGATTGGGTTGTTATTGGTGTTGTTATTGGGTGTTTGTTAGTTGTTAGAGTTGATGTTGTTGTTTGTAAGGTTAGTGTTAAGGTGGAATTGGGTTGTTAATTGGTGTTATGATGGAGTGTTTGTTAGTTGTTGTTTTGTGGGTTGTGGGAGGAGGTGAAAGGAAAACACAGTGAAAGGAGGCGAGTTTTCTTCCCGGCCTTTTTTTTGCTTATATTCCCTTGAAGAAGTCATAAGGAAAACCGGTCAGGAAATAAACTCCACTCTCTTCCACTGTGTTTTCCTTTGACCTCCTCCCACAGTGCTGTTAGTGTTATTACTGTTAAGTGACGCTGAATAACTACTAATAAATTGTCATAGCTTCTCTCTAACATTGCCATAGGTAGATAAATCATAGAAAACAAGGAAGAAGAATGAGAAACAACTTGCAGTAAAGAGAGAAATTCACACCATCATCAAAATTATTGCGTTTTAAATGTAGTAAGGACACGGTACCAGAAATATATGATTGTTTAGAGGTACTGTGTAGTTAGGGGTGCTTTTGGGGCTGACCGGTTCGAATCCTGGCCACAATCAGAGGTTAGATAGGGCTTCCACTCGGGGTAACGTCTTCCAAGCGGGTGGTGGTTCAGATAAGAGATCTCCATTAGGAAGTCTTCTTTAACCCATAAATTCCCGTAAAAAGCCAACACTATATAGATAAAAAAAAAAAAAGTAATCATAATCGATACACATTTAAACGTCGAATTTGTAGACAAATGAGTAAGACGAAATAAGACACAAAGAGACAACACCCAGAAGATATATCATCACAACTCTCCATTAAGACCACCCTCCCTCGCCCCTCAGGTCTGGGGTGACGCTAAAGGTGACAGGTAGCGCGACAGGTAGGAGGTGAGGCAGCGGGGCGGCAGGTGACACAGCTAGACATGACAGGCGGGACAGGTGAGGTGAGATGACGTGTATGATGGAGGAAGGTGAAGCCAGTTGTGACACCTCGAATAGGGAGGATGGGGACACTGGACCTTGTTTTGTTAGTCTCCTTCGGTTTGTTGATTTACTCGTTGTTGTGAGGGGAAGAGCAGGGGAGATGGGACGGGAATAAGAGTGAGTGAGGTACTAAGAACTGAGACTCTAGAAAGTTAGTGGGAATTGAAATGTGTTCAGAAACTTACGAGATGAATGAAAAAATAAGAGTGAGGTTCTATAAAGTTAGTGAGAATTGAAATGTGTTCAGTAAATTATATGATGAATGAAAAAAAAGTGAATTTGTAAAAGAATGCAGGCAAAGAAAACGTTGTGAAGGAAGTAAAATTTCAAAAGCAAAGCGATATCATTGTACAACGTTTAATCTTTGTAAAAACCTTTGAATTTGTAGTTATAATCTTTGTAAAGACATGTTAACTTGTAAAGTCGTATAACATAGATAAAAAGAAACAAAGACAAAATAAAACCGAAAAAATAATAATATGTAAAACCATGAAAGGCAAATTAGAAACCAAAAATGAGCACAAGACAATAATAATGAAAGGTACCCATTGTATCTCAAACAAACCATCTTACATTGCTCATTAATACACAAACAATGATACCACAAATCAGCAAAGGGACACACACACATCAACTATCTCATTAAAAGTACCACGAACAACGCCTCTTCTTCATTAACCCGAAAAAAATCACACATACATAAAACAGTAATAATTGCGGGTCAGTTTAGAGTAACAGCCAATGGGAGAGTAGGAGGGAGGGAAGAGTGGTCTGTCATTGGTGGAGAGGTGACGCACGCGGACACAGAAATGCTGATAATTATGCACTGCAGCTCTGGGCGGTGGAGTCTTGAGGTGTGTGCCCTACGCCAGGTGTTCTCAGGTGTTCGCTAATTGGAGGTAATACTTCTTTTTATTCTCAGACACTCCCAGGTACCTTTCTCAAAGTGTATTTTTGTTATAGTATACTCTCTCTCTCTCTCTCTCTCTCTCTCTCTCTCTCTCTCTCTCTCTCTCTCTCTCTCTCTCTCTCTCTCTCTCTCTCTCTCTCTCTCTCGTATCGCTTGATATTTTGCTTATTTGTCAAAGTGTTGATCCCCGACGCTTTTTTTCTCTTTCTATTTTAGGAGGAGATAAAAACAGTGTGTTTAGGTTATCAAGTTGTTCTGCGGGTTTTTTGCTCCCTTTGCTTGATTTGCTTCCAGATTATTTTGTTCCCTGTGTTGCTGCTGCATTTTTTTGCTATTTTTTTCCTTCACTCTCCCTCTCTCTCTCCTCTCTCTCCTCTCTCTCCTTTCTCTCTCCTCTCTCTCCTCTCTCTCCACTTTTTGTTTTCTTTTTACTTTCATTT
The DNA here is from genome assembly GCA_020233015.1 of Callinectes sapidus. Lineage (NCBI taxonomy): Eukaryota > Metazoa > Arthropoda > Malacostraca > Decapoda > Portunidae > Callinectes > Callinectes sapidus. The sequence goes on along the minus strand of JAHFWG010000212.1, from coordinate 89,414 downwards.
CCTTTCAGTTGTGACATTTGTTTTTGTGTGTATGTAAATGCTAAACATAATTTCACCACACCAGTTTCATGTTTGAACAAAATTATTATGTAATGATAATGATATGAATAAAAATGATAGTAATAATAATAATAATAATAATAATAATAATAATAATAATAATAATAATTCTACCACACCAGTTTCGTGTTTGAACAAAAATATTATGTAATGACAATGACATGAATAAAAATGATAGTAATGGTAATAATAATAATAATAATAATAATAATAATAATAATAATAATAATAATAATAATAATAATGAAAGGTAAGAAGGAAAAGGCATGAATGATTAAAAACAACAGACAAACCAAAAGTACCAAGTAAAAGAAGTAGAAAAATAAATAACAACACCAAAAATCTTAGAGTGAAAGACAGAATGAGAGAAAAAAAAAAATATATATATATGCACTTTAACTCAGAAACTCATAATTTCCAACATAATAATCAACGAAAACTTACACTGATTTGCAGAAAAAAGGGATAGGAGGAAAAAAATAAAATAAAATAAAATAGACAATTCTAGTTCACACGTACATAAATAAAAGGGAGAAAAAATATAGAATCTGCTTTTATGAGAGAGAATGGAAGAAGAAGAAGCAGTGAGAGTGTAATTTCCGTCACTTTAGTCACATTCGTAAGTGTGTAGTAGTAGTAGTAGTACCTGTTCCCCCCCACTCCTTGTCTCCCCCTCTTCCCTTCCTCCCCTTGCTCCTCCTGGCCCCTCCCCTGCCCCTCCCAAGCCGCATCTTCTCCACTACGACTCCTCCCCCATCCTCTCCCTCAGGCGATTCAGCTCCCGTGTGAGGAGGAGGAGGAGGAAGAAGAAGAGGAGGAGGAGGAGGAGGAGGAGCAGGTATCTGAGGAGGTCAAAGAACAGTACAAAGCAAATAAAGTGATAAAATAATAATCAGAACGTAACTACTACTACTACTACTACTACTACTACTACTACTACTACTACTACTACTACTACTACTACTACTACTACTATTGCAGCTTTTATCATCACCCTAACTTGATTTCCTTTCCCATGAGAGACGGAGAGATACAAGAACAGGTAGGTAGTGGTGGTGGTGGTGGTGGTGGTGGTGGTGGTGGCGATGGTGGTGGTGGTGGTGGTGGAGGTAACCTGGTACGCAAATTACCTCCATATACTTACCTACCCATCAGGTGAAGTAATTGGTGGCAGTGACCATCATAACTGGGCTTACCTGTACCCTCGTCCCTACCTGAGATCGTAAAGGTGGACATTCTCTCTCTCTCTCTCTCTCTCTCTCTCTCTCTCTCTCTCTCTCTCTCTCGCTCTCGCAGGATAAGATCTACATTTTACTCTTCCTTCCTCCTTTTCTTTCCTTTTTTTTTCTTTATCTTGTTTCGCCTCTCTTATCACGCAGGAGATAAATGGCAGGAAGGAAACACGCAACTCGCAAAACAAAGGATAAAAGGAATGAAAAAAAGAAAAAAAAATAGATAGGAAAAAAAGAAAGGGGGGGAAGAGAAGGAAACACGTCAAGTAGTATCGTCACAGGAGAGAGAGAGAGAGAGGAAGAGAGAAAAAGGAAAGAAGATAGAGAGAGATAGAGATAGAGAGGAAAAAAAATGATTGATGATACGTTGGAAACTGTTAGGAGATTCGAAGATATAAAACGTGAGATTGAGGGATTAGAGAGAGAGAGAGAGAGAGAGAGAGAGAGAGAGAGAGAGAGAGAGAGAGAGAGAGAGAGAGAGACAGAGACAGAGACAGAGACAGACAGAGAAACACCCTAAGGCAAAACCATATCTTGTAATCACTTCAGAAATAAGGTAACCTCATCACTCATGCGTTCCCTTTCCCAGAAGACACTTGCTCCAGTTACCCCTCGCCCCTTGTTATCTGTACTGTCTGACGGAAGACGAAGAGGAGGAGGAGGAGGAGGAGGAGGTGGGCGTGTGCAGAGGAGGAGGAGGAGGAGGTGTAGGGGCGGGGCCTTAAAGTAGGTAGTCTACTATCTGAGATGTGAGAAAAGAACGTCAGGTGGCGGCGGAGGGAGTAACACATGTGATGGGTGGAGGGCATGGGAGGAGGAAATGGGGGTTCGGAGGGAGGGTAAAAGTGCTGGAGGGAGGGTGTGGTGGTGCTGGTGGTGGGAGGGACGTGGGGATGTGGGGAAGCGGGCCGTGTACGAATTGGAGTAAGGTGGTGCGGTGGTGGTGGTGGTGGTGGCAGGCCGTCTTGGTGTTGGTTTTGTTTTGGTTCTCAGTTTTACGGCGACGCGTGGCCTCTGTGGCGGGCGGCCACCTTGGCGGCACCTGCGGCACCTGGTGATGGCGTGCCGCTGTGCCTCCCCCCACAGGCACCACCGCTGCGCCCCTAACCCGTCATGGTCGCCCCTTTCATCCAGACTTAGTGCCAAATAAAGAATTGGATAGAATACCGTCTTTGGTCATAATATTCACTGGGTACATGGAATAGATAACTCTGGGTGGATAAGTAGATGAAAGTTGTGTTGTTCAGTTGATCACATCCCTGTCCTGGACGCCTTGCCTTGTCATGGAATGGTTTCACGCCAGCCAGTTGTGCTACATACATTTGTTTCATTATTAATGTCCATCACGTATTTGCTAATATGCTGTGCCGACTCCAGTCTGAAATTTTACCGCGTGAGGTGTGAAGCTCGGGATAAACCAGCACTGATGATGATTAGTTGCGTGTGTTTGAGTCTGGACGGCGGGATTATACTGCCTCCCCGAGGACACGTGGCACTGCTGGAAATGTTATGAAATGTTTTAATGTCGAGTTGATCACACACCTGCATGCATGAGTGTGTGTGTGTGAGTGTGTGTGTGTGTGTGTGTGTCTGCGTGTGCGTGTGTGTGTGACGACTAAGAAATGTTGTATTAATTGGTGTGGTGTGGTCCCTGCCGTCCTTGGCGTGGCCGTGAAGAGTGATGAAGGTCATTCCATCGTAGCGACAAGAAGAAATGTCGTTCCCCGAAGAAAAGTTCACGGAAATGTCAATGCTTTGGGGTGTTTGGCATTGGCTTAGCGTCAGTGGGTGGCTGCTGCTGCAAGTCCCCGGGGTCATGCGGGAGATAAAACGGTCCTTCGGCGACGCCCTGTGGCCTCCCTGTTGCGTGGCGGCCCTCAGTGTGCAGGGTGTACACTGGCATAACAGAGAAATTAGTGTGTGGCATGTAGGGAGCGGCTTGAAGGCCCAGCTTGCTTTGAATAATTGATGGGCGGCTATAAGGGAGGCACAGTGGACCAGGGCTTTGTGTTGGGGTGGGGCGGGGCAGGCTGCTCCTCCCCGCCTCACCTCTCACCCTGCTCACCGCAACTACCGCTGCCTCTACGTGCCAAGCATCCAAGCACGAAAATTAAGAATATTAGTCCGGATATCAGGCGAGGCGGGGAGAGCGGCGGATTACGCAAGCTTCCCCTAAAGAGCGTGAAGCGAGGTTTTCTGTGGTTGCCGTGACGCCGAAAGGCCAGACTGAAGATGGGTCTAGCTTGCCATGGCTTGAGCAAAGAGACACACCGCACCACCAACGCGTGGTGTGGCCCCTCGTGTGTAATGCCGATGTGCTGGCATTACCCGAAGGTGTGTGTGTGGGAGGGAGGAGGGGCGGCACGGCGCAGGTCGCAGAGGAGAGGGAAGAGCCACGCCCAGGCCAGCAGAGGGGCGTGGGAGCACTGGGCGGGCTGCGTGCGGCGGCGACAGACTCAATTTACCTCGATTGATTTACCTGTGTTAATGATTGCTGGGGCAGGTGAGGTGCGTGCCCGGGGAACCTTCAGGTGCTGCTCCATCGCCACCTCAGCACCAAGTGACGGGGCGGCGCGGCGCTGGTGTGAAAGGAGACGATTTTTCGAAATGCAAAACGCAGGTGAAGATTGAGGATTCCGCGTGTTCCTCTTTAAAAGGGGTTTTCAATCCACCTGAGCACGTATTGACAGTGGTCAGAAGAGAGGGCGGCACGGCAGGCACAACATGTTCAAGGGGCGGGGCTGGTGCGGGGAAGCCACTGTCAACATCGTTTCCTCAAGCCGCGGAGGAGAAAAATGAATAGCATCCCCTTGAAAGCTGAAATGAAAGGGCCTCAGGTATAAGCCATTGAAATGACTTATCGCTGGGTGGGTGTGGCGGAGGAGGTGCGTGGCGACAAATAGCCAGGCAGAACCTCCACCACTCATTTGCCTCACCTTGTCCCGCATTATTCATCACTCACCTGAGGAAAGACGCGAGTTAAAACATTGCAGCCCAGGAAATAGGTCATAATTCACCATCGCTAATGAGGGAGCTACACTGAACCTTCCCCATTAGGAATGAACATATTATATCCTTCATTGTGAGGGGAACAGAGTCAAGGTACAGAAAAAAGAGGAAGTAAATTTATACCTGTTAAAATCATGCTCTCATAAACTGGTCTAATTGTGAGGAGATAATGAGAGAGGGTGTGTCAGGTGCTAGACTTGCCACCTGAGGAGAGCACAGCAGGTAAAGGTGTTAATGAGTCACTGAATGAGAGGAGAAAGTCGGAATTGGTAATAATATCATGTAATAGAGAAGGGAGTTGCTCTCTCTCTCTCTCTCTCTCTCTCTCTCTCTCTCTCTCTCTCTCTCTCTCTCTCTCTCTCTCTAACAGTACAAAACAAAGTTACGTGTAGGTAAATGAAAATAATTAAGTGGCTTTATGTATTTTGATGCTATGATAAAAATTTTGCTTTCATAGAGTGCTTTTGTGTGTGTGTGTGTGTGTGTGTGTGTGTGTGTGTGTGTGTGTGTGTGTGTGTGTGTGTGTGTGTTTACCCGGAAAAGATGCATAAAAAGAGGAGAGCGAGAGTGAAAGTATATAAGTGTTGGCGCAATTTGTTCCCCGACACTGTGTATGTAAACGGTGATGAACTCGTTTCCCATTTTTCATTAGTTAAAAGCGCACACTCGCCCATTAAAGTGACCGCCGAGTCCAATAAATTCTCAGTAATTTGTAACAGAACACACACACACACACACACACACACACACACACACACACACACACACACACACACCTACGCAAATTTCCCAGTCAAGCATGCAATCACTTGACTGTTATCTGTACCCTTCACCCCCCCCTACTCCCCAACACCCCTCCCCCACTCCCCCCCACACACAGCATCACACTACATATAACCTTGACTATTTTTTTTTTTTTTTAACTCTCTCTCGTCTTACCTTCACCTTTCTCAGCGTCAGGTAAGGGATGCAGATGAGTCAGTATTTCACACCAGGTAAAGACGACGCTGCTTGAAAGAAAAATGCAACAGAGAAAAGAAAGAATGATGAAGTTCTGTGTTGTATGAACTCTTTGTGTGTCTGGAGAGTTGAGAATTGTGGAACGTTTATCATTTCAGGTTTACGTTTGGATTAACTCGTTTTCTGGCGTCATTTTGGGTGTGTGTGTGTGAAAGTGATAATGGTGATGATGATGATGATGATGATGATGATGGTGAGAAGTGATGTGTGTTAAGACATTAGGACTTACAAAAATCAAGAAAAAAGGATAAAAGGAGAAAAAAGTGAAAAAAATATAATGCGTTTATAAATTAAAGATTATGATATACAAAAACACAATAAAGAAGAGCAGAAACTTCATTAAAAATAATAAACAGATAGATAAAACACCAAAGAAATGCACTACAAGTTAGATTACAAACAAAAATCCAATACCAGAGAGAGAGAGAGAGAGAGAGAGAGAGAGAGAGAGAGGGAGGCTGCAACGAAGAAGTGACCTTTCCAAGAGATGCTGTGAGGTCAGGGCATTCCCGTGGGAAGAGAGACGAGGGGGGAGGGAGGGAAGGAGGGAAGGAGGTGGGAGGAGGGTATAGAGAGGCAGACTATTGTGAAATGTAGTGTGCGTGGTGAGTGTGGACGCCTTGCTTGACCATAAGAAAGAAGGAAGGGAGAGACAATACAGACGAAGCTCAGAGATCCTACGTAGGTATGGCCAAAGGGGATGAACAAGGGATGGGGAAGGAAAGGAAAAGTGAGGATGCCTTTGACCGCCAACAGCTTCAGCAATCAATGGGTGTTAGAGGAATGAGAAGCAATGAATATGAATGGTTCACTAGTAAGGGGAGTTGATTTTCCTTGTGGCGATTTGAGCACAGGTACAAACACTGAAAAAACTGGGAATTGTGAGGGCGGTAAAGACAGACAGACAGAGGGAGTGACTGAGAGAGAGAGGGAGAGATGTAGGGAGAGATAGAGAAACATTGTGAGAGGGTGAATATCATGAAGAAGATCCAAGTTGCGTAGGAATAGAGGTCAACGGAGACTCCTGACCTTTTCTGACCCCCACAAGCTTTCACTTTTACCCATCCTCTCCCACCTTCACCACCACCACCACCACCACCACCACCACCACCACCTATCCTTACAAGTGAAGGGCGATGAATTTGCATGTCTCCCCAGCAGGAATCGTGGGAAGGAAGGAAGGGAGGGAGGAAGGAAGAGGGA
>JAHFWG010000212.1:63181-74110 GCA_020233015.1 Callinectes sapidus | reverse complement strand
TCTCTCTCTCTCTCTCTCTCTCTCTCTCTCTCTCTCTCTCTCTCTCTCTCTCTCTCTCTCTCTCTCTCTCTCGCGGTAATAATTAAGGTGACAAGATATTTTATGGCGCAATTAATCAACAAATTACAAGTTACATTGAACGTATATCATTGTCGTGGCTTCTGAGCATACCTGCCCTTAATGAACGTGTTGCCCAACCTAACCTAACCTAACATAACATAACGTAACATAACATAACAGAACATAACATAACATAACATAACCAAACCTAACCTAACTTAACCTAACCTAATCTAACCTAATCCAACCTAACCTAATCTAACATAACGTAACATAACAACTACACCACCATACACGTGTCTCTTAAATCCCTCCCTTTGAGTTTAATAAGGTTGAATAAAGTAAAATTATTCTGCGAAACATAATGAAGGTAATGTTTTTCCTTCCACCCCTCTAGTCCTTTTCTTCTCCTCACACCATCACACACACACATACACACTCAATCTCACACTCACTCACTCACACACTCATATCCAGCACACCAACACTTGTTCTGTATGCTCATCAATTTTTTTTCCCCTCCCGTACACACAGTATTTTTTCCTTGAGTTTCCCCTTCAGGACAAGAAAGGATGAGAAGGAGAGGAAGGAGAGAAGAAGGTTTATATGAGTTGGTTTCTCTTCATCTTCTGTACGTGTTTGTAGTGTTCTCTCTCTCTCTCTCCTAAGATCGTATCAACTCCATCCTTCTCCTCTACTCTCCTCTCTCTCTCTCTCTCTCTCTCTCTCTCTCTCTCTGTGTGTGTGTGTGTGTGTAAAGGCAACGTGCAGTGTTATGTAAATAGGAGACTGACACTTTTACTGCTCTCTCTCTCTCATCTTCTGCCTTTGTCCTCGTCCTCTTCCTCCACTTCCTCCTCCTCCTCCTCCTCCTCTTCTTCGTCCTCTTCCTCCTCCTCCTCCTCCTCCTCCTCGCCCCGATGCTCTCTCTCAGTGCCATGATTTCTTTTGCCAGCGAGGTTGTTAAGTTACGAGATCAGTAGTAATTGCTTGTTGGAGAAAGGATTTTAGTCTTGCGATGCGGAAAATTGTATGCGTGCTTTCCCCTTGTGCGTGTGCGTGTGCGTGTGCGTGTGTGTGTGGGTCTGTGGGTTGGGGGTTGGGGGTTGCGTGCGTGGTGGATGGGAAAATACCACTCACGGCCGCCCTTCGTAAAGCAAAGGTTGGAAGGTTATGTCATCGTGAGGGAAACGAAAATTTTACAGCGTCAAGAGAGAGAATGTGGGAGTAACTTTGCCAGGGACACCGCGCGGACGAAATACATTTAATAGTCCCCCCCACTCCCACCCTTCTCGGTTAAGCTTCCTGGCATAGAAAACGTTACGAGGCTCAAGGCAAAACAACGAACAACGTACACGAACATCAAGGCGATAGGAAGAGCCAAATAATGCCCAAAAGTGGAGTAAAGCTAGATTAACCTTTCGCTGAACGGGAGGTAGGGAATGTTGTTGTTCGTGTATCAGTGTGTTAAGGGATACTTGGGATTCACAGTGACGAGTTGTATTAATGACTGCGATAGGTTGAGTATTGAAGATTAACTACTGCTACTACTACTGTCCATAGAGATATCATACAGAGGTTCCTGCTAATATAAAGATTTTTTTCTTGTTAGTTTCATTTTCAGTCATGTTTTTTTTTACGTTTCTTTTACTGAGTTAAGTTGAATTAGTTTATGTTTAGTAATCAAAGCAATCAAATTATGCTATTATTGTCTTATTTTTGTTTTTAATTTTTGTTTGGTTTGTTTACGTGGAAGTTAATGAATTAGTTTAGGTAATATTTTGTCATGTTAGATTATCTTTTATTACACTAACTCGTTTAGTAGTGGGATACTTTCTTAACACGAGTTTGGGTGTGATTAGATGATTTTATTGACATTAGGAAGTGTTAATGGAGGTCAGAAGATTAATTGCCAGAGTCTGTACTATTCTAATCCCCACATGAGTTTCTGAAGCTATATAAAGTCGACAAATCATAAGCAGAATAATATATAAATACATCCAGCTACTGAATGGGTTAAGTTAAGTTAGGTTCGGTAAAGGTGCGATATATATAAACTCCATAACAACACGTAAGAAAAGTAAATGCCACTGTCCTTCTGAATCTCAAACTTCATCTTCAATCACCGCTTCACAATTCATTATCACGCAGAGTCGCTGATTTATCGTCTAAAGTTTGGAATCAGCGAGCAGACACGTCCCCTCTTCATGATTTCCCGGTGAGAATACATGATTAAATATTCCAGAGTCACCCATCACATCAACAGCGCGACGTGTTTGTCAGGATTGATGTGTTACGTGGAATTAATTGTGTTGACGCTTGCTGTGCTCCACCTGTCATGGAATAAATGATACGTACTGCTGCTGTTGGTATTTATGACAACCTGCGTTTATGTCTGAGTGTTCTTTGTTGCAGGGAGTTTGTGTCGTGTTTATATCGTGTTGTGCTATGTCCTTGTTACTTTTTGCTTGCTTTTAGGTGGTTGCTTGTCTGTGTGTTGGGGGGGGGGGGGTGAGTGGATGTTACTGGGTGGGTGTGCATTTCTTTCATTGTTTTGTGTTGCTTTTATTTGTTGTCTATTTTTTTTTCAGTGTTTTCACATCTTTTTTTCCCTTTTTTATCCATTCTTCTTTAAGTATACTAAATCATTAAAGCTTAGCATCCTACACGCCTTCCTGGTATCCGCTCTTCCCTATGTTCTACTTTCCTCTCTTCCTTCACTCTAACCCTAAGCTTTTTCTCCCCATCCACTCATTTCTCCTTCATTCTTAATCCATTCCTCCACACTACCACCTTCCAGTCCACCCATCCTGAACCGTTCATCATCCCCTTCCACTCTCCATCCATCCTTCAGGGCATTAACTCTCGGAACAGTATATCCCATCAAGATCAAGATTAACTAACCCGCTGATGCCTCGGAGCTCGTTAGGTATGTGAAGCGCCACTGGAAATTGATCAGAGCCACCTAGCGGAAGTGAGGGTTTTTTCCTTCCTCTGGTGTACTCTGTTAGATTGGGTGGATTTGTGTGATTGTGATTTGACGAAGAGTTTTTAATCAATTCTTTTTATTCGCTTTTATTTTTATTTATTTTTTTTCAGCCGTTACTGTTCCGGTAGATGGTTCAGAGTGGTGTGTGTGTGTATGGTGTGTTGCTGGTATGATGATTGCATTGGTAGTGAGTTAACTAGAATGGTGTTTTTAGAGAAGTTTATAGCAATAGCATTACTGGTAAGGCAGGAATGGTGATAGATATGTCAGTGAGTTTTTATGGCATTTGTATATTGTTAGAGTCAATGTACCGTGTTTTAAAAAGCCTTATGTTAACGTTAGTGCATATAGAAATAGTATAAACATTAGCATTAGTGGTTGTAAATGTGTTAGCGAGTGAACGAGGAATTGTACGCTGGTGGAATTTAGTTTTCGTTGCTTTAATGAAGTTTTTTTTTTTGGTGGAAAGTCATAGCTGTGTACATTGCCATAAAATATCAATAGAGTAAAGTGGATAAAACTGCAGCCTTTCGTATTCTGATAAGCCCTTTGATTTCAACATTTCAGCGCACGGCAAAGCTGAGGTGGAAGTGAACAAAAGACCTAAAAATGGATAACAGTAATGGCAAAATGCATCCACTCTAACTCTCCTCTGACGTAAATATCTTTTATTTGATTTGAGTCTGGGTTTTAATGTGAGTAAAAAAAGTGTGTTCTTGTTTCGCTATGACGTTTGTGAAATGGGAAAAAAGAAGATAAAACAGTGTGATTGGTCAGTCCCTTCTGCGTCCCTAACTTGCCTGCCTACTTACCCACCCGAATACTGCCCACTCCTGCCCAAATACCCCCGTGGTACAGTGGACCCACACGCCACGGATCTTCAAGTATTTGGGTTCGAATCCTGGCCACTTCAAGGGTAGGTAGGGCTTCCACCTGGGGTAACAGCTCCTAGGCTTGTAGATAGGAGGTCTCTCTTACCCTATAGATTCCAGTAGAAAGCTCGCAATGTATAGATAAAAAAAATAACCGAAACACTACTTCATCTTTCCGTCTTATTAAACCGAACACTGTCCTATCCATCTTAAATAACGTTATTGATCCAAACTCCTCGTTATCCACCTATGAGAAGGAGGAGGCACTGGACACCTGCTGAAAGGATATTTACTCCCAGTGAGGTCTGATAGTGCTGGTTCAGGGGATGCTGTGAACTTATCATTAAAGCCACCTGTGACCCCTATGAAGGCTTCTCTTGGTCTCATAACACAAAGGGACAGTTACAGCCTGCCTCCCCTCTAAAGACAACTCTCATTCCTCATACAAAACTACGTGCACCTAACTATACATACAATCTTCAGGCCAAATAGAGAAAACAATGAAAAAAAGAGAAAAAAAACTTCAAACTTGTACCTTAGTTGGCCTTTTTTGTAACAAGTTTTTATTTTGTCCCTTTTTTGTCTATTCTTGCATAAAAAAGACCAACCACCCTATCCACTTCCATCCACTTCTATCCATCCCAAACACCACCTCGTCCCAGCAAATAGTAGAGATCATCTTTATAACCAATCCAATCACAGTTCCATCCTTTTATAAATTCTGAACACGTACGCGCAAATATGGGAGAGTAAAAACCATTACTTCAACTGTACGAAATATGACTACGTACATTTTGAGCTGTAAAGTAGAATCGAGGAGGAGAAACGGTGATTGAAGAGCGCCAACTGTGAACTGGTTTGTCGTTGTATCTTTGGTGAAAATTGTTACCTTTTTGCCAATGTAGTTTTAGGTTCATCAAGGTAAGGTTAATTTATATGTGGTCCATTGAAAAGTTGTAGCCACTGTGGTAAGTGACTGTGTGTGTGTGTGTGTGTGTGTGTGTTGAGGAGAAGGGAGGACAGTGGCTGGGCAAAAGGCTGTCCTGTTTGTGTTTTTTTATTCATCTCAGCTCTCATGGTGTCTATGTTTTGGGTTGAGTTCTCCACGTACCTGTCTATCTACCTGTCCGTCACTCCTCTTTTCGCAGGTTTGTTCATGTGTGTGTGTGTGTGTGTGTGTGTGTGTGTGTGTGTGTGTAGTTTTTTTCAGTTACTGTTTTTTGTTTCTTTGATATTCCTCTGTGCGTGTGTGTGTGCGTGTGTGTGTGTGTGTGTGTGTGTGTGTGTGTGTGTGTGTGTGTGTCCCCGCTTCCATGCACTTGTCAGTCTAGCGGCTTGACTATCTTTCCTTGTGTCAGTTTCCTGTCTATACTCAGTTATCAATATTTCTCTTTTCTCTCGTTGGGCAACTGTTGGCTTTGTGGTGGTGTACCTGTTCTGTGCCCTGAAGGTTACGTGTTCGATGCTCCCTTGTACCTTCTTATCGGTTAAAGGAATTTATTAAACTCTATTGCTCTTATGTCACTTATTAACCTATTTTGGTACGGTAATTTAATTCTTTCACTGCGATACGAGAGAATTAATATCTGTAACTATGCATTAGATATTTATTAGCATCTGTGACAAAAGGAATGAATGAAAAGAATATATTTTGTTATTTTTACCCATTTTATATTTTAGGTAACCATAGAACAAGTAAAGATGTTTTAGAATGATCAGTTAATAATGAAAAATAGAACAAATAGTAGTGAAAGCTTTAATTATTTACTTTTATTTCATTAATCGTATTTTCATATATTTGTGTTAATCCGGTTTAAACAGAATTAAACGATATTTCAATCCAGAAATAGATGCACGTTGTTAATAGATAGATAGAAATACTTACTGTCATTTCACCGGTATTAATTGGCTATTTTCTGTGGCTTACCTGTCCGGTTTACCTGGAAAGCACGTGGGATTGACCGGCCAGCTCATTCGCAGCTCAAGGTTTTCCTCCTCCCTTGGTTCCTCTTTCATATCAGTACTATTTTTTTTCTTTTCTTTTTTTACGTCTCTCTTTCCTCCCTAATCTTTTCCTTTCTCTTCATTTATACATTCAAATCATCTATATATTTCCCTTATACCTTTCGTTTCCCTCCATATCTCTATACTCACTTTCCCCCCCTCTCCCTTCCTCCCTTCCTCCCTCCCTCTCCCTTCCTCGTCAGTGTCTTCACCCTAATATCTTTCTCTACCTTATTTCTTCCTCTCACAACCTAATCTTTCCCTCTGCCTCACACCTCCTGCGATATATCACCTTCTTTTTCCCCTCTCTCCCTCAATCTTCACCCAAATCCTTACTCCTTTCCCCTCCCTCTCCCTCTCTCTTTCTCCTCCTTGTCTCCATGCGGTTCGTGTGCGGTCATTACCAGGAACAATTTTGCTTCCATCTGGCGAGTGACGGGTACAAGAGGCGCGCAAGAGATTAGGTGAGTTTGTCATGGGTGAATCACGCTGCTTGCATTTGTCTTTATTCCCCCGCCGCTATTTGTCTCTCTGTCCGGAAGGCGATGAGGGAAGGAATACAAAGTGATGATAGGGAAACAATGTACAACTGGGCATAGAGGGTTGGAAGGTGTGGGGATAGGTAGGAAAGGGATGGATGAATTGTGTGGTGTTTATTGGTGGGTGAAGTTATATTTTGTGTTTTGTTGTGTTTTGTCATTGGATCTCTCTTGTTCATCTTTCGTTTTTTTCATATTTTCTTTACATTATTTTTATTTTTCCTTGGTGAATTGTAGTATTGGTGAGTGAAGTTTGTGTGTGTTTGTGTATGTGTTTGTTTTCTGTTTTGACGTTTAATCTCAATTTTTTTCATATTTCGTGTTTCTTTCCTCCTACTTTCTTAATATTTTGTTCTAGTTTCTTTTTCCTCGTTGTTCCTCTCCCTCTACTTTGTTTATGATCCTTTCTACGTCCTTGCATTCTTTATTCGTCCCTTTCTTCTCGTCTCCTCTCCTTTCTTTTCCTTCCCTCCCTCTTCTGTCTCTCCTCCCTTCTCCAGGTCTCCTTTTTGCCATTGCATCTTCCTTTCTTTATTTTCTTTATTATTCTCCCCTCCCTTCACCTTTGTTTATGCTTCTTTCTACACCTTCCCATTCTTCTTTCGTCCCCTCTCTCAATCTCTCCCTCTCCCTCTCCCTCTCCCTCTCCCTTTCTCCTTCTGTCTTTCCTCCCTGGGTAGTAAACAAAAAACTCGATTGTACTGAGAGAAAGATGATGTGGCTTCTCTTAATGAAACAAAACTCTTCCTCCTACTCCTCCTCCTCCTCCTCCTTCTCTTCCTACTCTTCCTCCTTCTCCTTCTTCTCCTCCTCATATCTCTTTGTATGTTTGAATGGCGTCTGTTTATTTATTTATTTTTGTTTCGTTGAGGTAAAGGTGTTTGTCTAATTTGCATTTTTCTTCTTCTTATTTTTATTCATTTTTATTGTTTTTTTTTACTTGCATGTGTTTTTTCTTTCATTAAAACCGAGGGACTTCATTTCCTTTCATATATATATTTTTTGTACATTTATAGCCTTAACTTTTTTTACTTCCTTTATTTTTTATTTTTTTCTTTCAATCTAGTATTTTGAAGCTGAACAGTGAGTGAGGTCTTATGTTTTATTTTTCTTTCATACATACTTTTGTTCTCTTTTGTCTTACTGGAGAAGGGAAGGAAAAATTATACCTTTGTAAAGATTCTCCTTCCCATTTATAGAGACGTGTGATTAGTTGTAGGGATGCAGGTGTGTGTGTGTGTGTGTGTGTGTGTGTGTGTGTGTGTGTGTGTGTGTGTGTGTGTGTGTGTGTGTGTGTGTGTCTCTCTCCCTCCCTCCCTCCCTCCCTCCCTCCCTCCCTCCCTCCCTCCCCAAAGATTCACACCTTAACACCCACCCTCCCCCCACTCTCCCTCTCCCTCTCTCTCTCAGCCGACCTGCGCGTTAATGAGACCAGAGAGAGATTAGACGGATGGATGTTGCGCGCTATCATGATCGTGAGCGCTGGAATATGACCAACTTACGCGCGTGTCATAGTCATTAGGGGGTAAAGTAACGAGGAATGACCTTTGACCTTCCCGCCTCGCTGATTGGTGGGGCTGCGGGGTCACCTGCTGGGATAGATCGCCCGCTAATTGGATGAAGTTATGATTGGATTGCCAAATTGAGTTAGACTTGAAAATGAAAGATGAGATTGTGGGGGTTTTGATTTGGGGTGGTTGTGTTTGTGTTTTGTGGTGTTGGATTGTGTTTTGTGGTGTTGGATCCTACAGTGTGTGTTTTTTGTGGTGTTGGATTGTTTTATGTGGGTGTTTTTGTGGTGTTGTATTGTTCTATGTGTGTTTTTGTGGTGTTGTATTGTTTTACGTGTGTTTTTGTGGTGTTGGATTGTTTTATATGTGTATTTGTGGTGTTGTATTGTTTTATGTGTGTATTTGTGGTGTTGGATCTCTCTCTCTCTCTCTCTCTCTCTCTCTCTCTCTCTCTCGCTCTCGCTCTCGCCCAATGTGTCAACGAGGAGGGATTTAATGGTAGAGAAACTGGAATCTTTTGTGGTGGAGGGAGAGAGAGAGGAAGGGAGAAAGGGGAAATGGAGGGAGGGAACCGCGACTATGGGAGGGAATGTGAGGGAGGGAACGCACGTGTGACAAGGGAAGGAGAGGAGGAAGAAATGTGAGAGACGTGTAGGAGAATGGGAGGAGAGGTTAAGGGATGTTGCGTGTGTGTGTGTGTGTGTGTGTGTGTGTGTGTGGTAGGTCGGTTTTGTTGAGGATGAAGGGTGAAGAAGAATGAAGAGAAGAGGAAGGAGGAAGAGATGAAGGGAACTGGTTTTGTGAGGAATATGAAAAGGAATCGCTGGAAATGGAAGGAAAAAAAGAAGGATATTTTTGGTGCTAAGAATGAAGAAAAGAAAAAAAAATGAAGGTGATAAAAAGTGAATGGTTGGATGAAAAGTAGGAATATGAGGAGGGTTTGTGTGAAAATATGGAGCCAAAAGAAAAGAAAAAGAAAAAGAGAGAAAAGTCAATAGAAAAGAAGAAGAGATGAAGACAATAACTTAGAAAATGAAATAGGTAGACATAAGGGTCATAGAAAATAGAAAAAAAGTGAGAAGAAAAAAGAACATGATAAAACAAACTAAATAGGAAAAAATATTAGCATTTGAATGAAGAAAGAAAAAGGAAGGAAGAAGATGGACGAAAGAAGGAAAGAAAGAGGGAAGAAAGAAGGAAGTAAGAAGAGGGAAGGAAGGAAGGAAGGAAGGAAGGGACGAAAGAAGGAAGGGACGAAGGAAGGAAGGAAGGAAGGAAGGTAAAGGAGGAGAGAAAGATCAATGATGGCCTCCTCCTCCTCCTTCACCTGTTTGTCTTTTGTTTGTGTCGCTCAATGTTCGATCTTGCTCCGTCAGTTCAATTACTACACCTTCCAATGTCTCTCTCTCTCTCTCTCTCTCTCTCTCTCTCTCTCTCTCTCCCTCTCCCTCTCCCTCTCCCTCTCCCTCCCTCCCTCCCTCCCTCCCTCCCTCCCCAAAGATTCACACCTTAACACCCACCCTCCCCCCACTCTCCCTCTCCCTCTCTCTCAGCCGACCTGCGCGTTAATGAGACCAGAGAGATTAGACGGATGGATGTTGCGCGCTATCATGATCGTGAGCGCTGGAATATGAGCAACTTACGCACGTGTCATAGTCATTAGGGGGTAAAGTAACGAGGAATGACCTTTGACCTTCCCGCCTCGCTGATTGGTGGGGCTGCGGGGTCACCTGCTGGGATAGATCGCCCGCTAATTGGATGAAGTTATGATTGGATTGGCAAATTGAGTTAGACTTGAAAATGAAAGATGAGATTGTGGGGTTTTTGATTTGGGGTGGTTGTGTTGGTGTTTTGTGGTGTTGGATTGTGTTTTGTGGTGTTGGATCCTATAGTGTGTGTGTTTTTGTGGTGTTGGATTGTTTTATGTGTGTTTTTGTGGTGTTGTATTGTTTTATGTGTGTTTTTGTGGTGTTGTATTGTTTTTTGTGTGTGTTTGTGATGTTGGATCCTCTGCTTTGTGTGTTTGTGGTGTTGAATCCTTTCTTATGTATTTTTTGTATTGTTTTTATGGGTATTGATATTTTTTATTCAATTCTAGCTGGTATTCTATTGATTTCTCTTTGTGGTGTTACTTCTCTCTCTCTCTCTCTCTCTCTCTCTCTCTCTCTCTCTCTCTCTCTCTCTCTCTCTCTCTGCATCGGTGAACCTTAAATTTCTTGATAATTTCGCTCTCTGGTCTTGGTTCAGGATGGCTAAGGAATTTGCATATCAAGGAGGAGGAAGAGGAGGAGGAGGAGGAGGAGGAGGAGGATAAATATTCTCTCAGGAAGGGGTAGAAGATATGGTAGGGATGGTAGCGCTCTCTCTCTCTCTCTCTCTCTCTCTCTCTCTCTCTCTCTCTCTCTCTCTCTCTCTCTCTCTCTGTTATTGTGTTTCATCTTATTTTTTTGTTTTCTATTCCTTCCTTCGCCTTTTTGCTTTGCCTCTCTTTTTCCTCTGTTTTTATTTTTCTCCTCATTTCCTTTCGTTTCTTTTCTTATTTTTTTCCTTATATGATTTTTTAACTTCGTTTTTTCTTGTACTTATTTTCATTTTTTCTTATATTTGTTTTTGGATAATATTTTTGTTTCGTTTTGTTTTTCGAGCATTTTTTTAAAATTATTTTCTCTCCTTCTCTAATTTTCCTTCGCAAAATAGAATTCAAATAGCATATCACCATTATCTTTTTTAGTGGTGTTCTTGGAAGGGTTTTCTGGAAATTGCTTTTTTTTTTTTCACTTTCTTCTTTCCCCTAAACTTTCTTCAGATCATATTTTGATTTGATTTTCAGGAAACTTTATTATAATTTGACCTTTCAAAATTACACGAGAATGCCAATTATTTATAAGATATTGAACGTTGTCTGTCTGTCTGTCTGTGTGTGTGTGTGTGTGTGTGTCTGTCTGTCTGCCTGT
>JAHFWG010000212.1:17514-35289 GCA_020233015.1 Callinectes sapidus | reverse complement strand
TTGCTTTTCGCTTAACATTACCCAGTCCTCCTGTCCTCTTCCTCTTCCTTGCCTCTGCTCCACCTCCTCCTCCTCTTCCTCTTCCTCCTCCTCCTCTTAGCCTCCTCCTCATCCTTGTCTTTTCTCCACCCTCTTGTGGCGTTTTCTTCCTCTTCCTCTTCCTTCTGCCCTTCTCCTCTTCCTTGCCTTTCGTCCACCTCCCTCTGGCCTCCTCCTCCTCTTCCTCCTCCTCCTCCTCCTCCTCCTCCTCCTGGCGGCCCCACACGTCACCGGCCTAACAAGACGGGGACACGAGGCTTAATAGGCCAATAGGGTTGTGGATCCTGTTTAAGATAAAGCCCTCTCCCAAATAGAGTCCGATACAAACTTGCTCTCTCTCTCTCTCTCTCTCTCTCTCTCTCTCTCTCTCTCTCTCTCTTGGAATTCACCTTTTGTGTTCTTTTTACGTTAAGGATTGTCATTTTATTCTTTCGTTGTGTTGTTAATGCTGTTTTCGTTTTCTTTTCTGTTTTATCTTTGTGATTTTCTGCTTTTGCCTTCTTTTTCTTGATCTTCTCCTTCCGCCTCTTTGCCGTCATTATTCTTCGACAATTCTGCATTTTGTCTTCTCCTTGCCTTGTATATATTTTTCTTTCTATTTTTCTGTGTTTTCGCTCTTTTTCCGCCTCCTCGTTAGCTTATTTTATTTTCTGTACCTCTTTCTCCTGCTGGTAGTGGTGGGTGGTGGTGGTGGTGGTGGTGGTGGTGGAGGTGGTGGTAGTGGTGGTCTTCACTCGCCATGCAGGGGCGGGCCCGGAACCTTCGCTGCTTACGGGTGTGTTGGAAAGCCGCCTTGGTTTGTATTCCCTCGTGCCGCCCATCAGATGTGGCCCACTTGTACATGCCGACCCGGGTGAGCGTGGGCGTGGGCGCGCGTGACCCAACTGAGAACTCCTACTCGCACACACACACACACACACACACACACACACACTAAACTATTTTGGATATTCATTTAACCTTCCTTGTCTGGCCTAACTAAGCTATTGGTTCTCTCTCTCTCTCTCTCTCTCTCTCTCTCTCTCTCTCTCTCTCTCTCTCTCTCTCTCTCTCTCTCTCTTGCCCTCCCGCGGCTTCATAGTAGTATAAGTAGTAGTAGTAGTAGTAGTAGTAGTGGTGGTGGTGGTGATCTGTGAATTAAAGAGATTATTTGAAATGGTTTAAGTGTTCTCTCTCTCTCTCTCTCTCTCTCTCTCTCTCTGATCACATAAATCGCTCTAACCGTGAAAGAGAGTAAAGGTTAATGTATGTACGTGTGTGTGTGTGTGTGTGCGTTTTATCATTTCTAATATTATTTCCTTTCTTTCTTTCTATCTTTTGTAATATTCTCTTTTTTATCTATTTTTAATATTTTCTCTCTCTCTCTTTCTCTTTCTTTTTAATAATTCTCTCTCTCTCTCTCTCTTTTTTCAGGTAAGGCAATATGGCATTATATTTTGCTTCTTCTTCTCTGCCGTCCACCACCACCACCACCACCACCAAGAGAGAGAGAGAGAGAGAGAGAGAGGTATCTACAAGTGTATTTTTGGGGTCCCAGTCTTAAGTCTTAATTTAAGTGTTTTTTTGTGTATTTTGACAGAGAAAGGGTGTTTTAGTTGTAAAATGTTGTGTTTTTTTGTTTTTAAGTTTTTTTTGTGATTTTTGAGTGTTTTTAAGGGTTGTAGGTGTTTTGGGTTTTTAAGGTGTTTTTGTGGTTTTTAGACAATTTTTAAGGGTTGTAGATTGAGAAATGTTGGTTTTTAAGGTTGTTTTTGTGGTTTTTAGACTGTTTTTAAGGGTTGTATTTGAAGTAATGTGGGTTTTAAGGGTGTTTTTGTGGTTTTAGACTGTTTTTAAGGGTTGTATTTGAAGTAATGTGGGTTTTTAAGGTGTTTTTGTGGTTATAGTTGAAGTAATGTGGGTTTTTAAAGGTGTTTTTGTGATTTGAGACTATTTTAAAGGGTTTTCAAGTGTTTTTATAGTTTTTGTGAGAGATTAACAGCATTTCCACATTATTAACTGGAGAAACACTCTTGAAAACACCACTAGTAAAAGATCAGTGTTTTTCAATAAGTTACTAAAATTTTTAAGAGTGTTTTTATAGTTTTTGTGAGAGATTAACAGCATTTCCACATTATTAACTGGAGAAACACTCTTGAAAACACCACTAGTAAGAGATCAGTGTTTTTAAATAAGTTACTAAAGTTTTTAAGTGTGTTTTTGTAGTTTTAGTGAGAGATTAACAGCATTTCCACATTATTAACTGGAGAAACACTCACTAGTCATGTTACTTAATCTTTCACCAATTAACATAAGGGTTTAGAAATGTTAGGTAGTTATCTTGTCACAGTAGTAATATTATGTAGTGGTAAGGTAATAAAAACTTAGACATTTACAAGTATTTTCTCTTCATTGTATCCTAGAAAATTAACTTAGTACAGTGTGTGTGTGTGTGTGTGTGGACAGATTTTTAGGTATTTAAGTACATTTCTTTTTCATTTGATCTTGTTTGTGTTTATTTTGTCTTTTACTAAATAGAACTTAAATCTAACAAGTTTTTCAGTTTCTTAATTAAGTGAATAAGTTTTTTTTTATCAATTTTTAATCACAAATGTCTTATTCTGCCACTAACCTAATCTAAGAAATCAAACTATAAACTAAACTTCACATACGGCAGAATATTAATAGAAATGTTTTTTTTTTTTTTCTTTTTTTTCCTAATTCAAACGAGTAATATTAAAAAACATCCTTAAAAAACATCCTTAGCTACATTGAGTTGCCAGTTTGGTATATAAAATAGAAATCCTCTTTTTTTTTGTTGTATTTTTTGGTTCATTCAAATTCACAAAAAGTATGAATTTGAAGGAGTTATAATAGTAAAAACACATTAAAACTTCCATTGCAACCACCACCATCACCACCGAGAGAGAGAGAGAGAGAGAGAGAGAGAGAGAGAGAGAGAGAGAGAGAGAGAGAGAGAGAGAGAGAGAGAGAGAGAATTCAGAAATAACAACCCCATATAAAAACTTCAATATGACACGATACAGCATAAAAATTTGAAATATAACAAGATTAATAACAAATCCCTAATATTTTACCATTTGGCAGAAAACGAGAAAGAAATTTAACTTAATAGAGACAAATTCAATCATATTTTTTTCTCTCTCCATAAAAAACGCAGGAAAATTTTTATATGAACATGAAAAAAGGACGCAGGTTGAAAAATACTATACTCTAACCTAACCTAACCTAATCTAATTTTATTTAACCCTTTCCATATAAAACACAAAAAATATTTAAAAAGACATCATAATTTACACCCAAAAACAAACACAGTTACAAACACAACCTAACCTAACCTAATTTGAGAGACAGTAAGCAACTACACCAAATAAATAAATAAATAAATAAAAGAAGAACCGTTTTCACAATGCAATATTCAAAGCAGACAGACGATTAACGACTGTAGGATATTAAAAAGTAAAGAAAGAAATGAATAATTAGTTTGTATATTAATGTCTCTAAATTGTCAAGGGTTAAACTACAGAGGTACAGAATAGCAACCTTAAGATATGCACATTGATTAACTGGTGGTGGTGGTGGTGGTGGTGGTGGTGGTGGCAGTGGTGGTGGTGGTGGTGGTGGTGGTGGTGGTGGTGATGGCGGTGGTGTTTAATCAGATTCAGAATCGCTAAAACCTGATGAAGTTTCTTGCTTTTGTTGTTGTTGTTGTTGTTGTTTTTGTTTTGCTTTCTGCGGAGACAAGAGTGATATTAGTAATTAGAAAGGTATTTTTAACCCCTTCACTACTACTACTACTACTACTACTACTATTATTACTACTACTACTACTACTACTATTACTACTGGGTGACACATTTTGACCTTGAGTTTTGGGTGTAATTAGACGCTTTTATTGCCATTAGGAAGGGTGTGTGGAGGTGACAACATTAATGGCCACACTCTCTACTATTTTAACCCTTTCACTACTACTACTACTACTACTACTACTACTACTACTACTACTACTACTAATGGGTGACACATTTTGACCTTGAGTTTTGGGTGTAATTAGACGCTTTTATTGCCACTAGGAAGGGTGTGTGGCGGTGACAACATTAATGGCCACACTCTCTACTATTTTAACCCTTTCACTACTACTACTACTACTACTACTACTACTACTACTACTACTACTATTACTACTGGGTGACACATTTTGACCTTGAGTTTTGGGTGTAATTAGACGCTTTTATTGCCATTAGGAAGGGTGTGTGGAGGTGACAACATTAATGGCCACACTCTGTACTATTTCAACCCTTTCACTACTACTACTACTACTACTACTACTGCGTGACACATTTTAACCTTGAGTTTTGGGTGTAATTAGACGCTTTTATTGCCATTAGGAAGGGTGTGTGGGGGTGACAACAACATTAATGGCCACACTCTCTACTATTTCAACCCACACACGAGTTTCTGAAGCTGTGGAAAAGAGACAAATAAGCTGAATATATATAAAAAAATGCCTCCCACTACTGAAGGGGTTTAAGGGTTGTGTATAATCAGGGCCAGCAAGATTAAAAGGGATATTATAACACTACCATCATTTTTAGGGTGGTTTTTAAGGGATAAAATGAAAAAACAGCAATATTTTTAAGGTTGGCAGTCATATTATAAGAGAAACATAATTTTTAAGGTGTTTTTAAGGGATAATAAGAAAAAACAGCAATATTTTTAAAGTCAGCAGTCATATTATAAGAGAAAGAATTTTTATGGTGGTTTTTAAGGGATAATATGAAAAAACTGATATTTTTAAGGGTTGGCAGTCATAATATAAGAGAAATATAATTTTTATGGTGTTTTTTAATTGATAATATGAAAAAACAGCAATATTTTTAAGGTTGGCAGTCATATTATAAGAGAAAGAATTTTTAGGGTGTTTTTAAGGGATAATAAGAAAAAAAACAGCAATATTTTTAAGACCAGCAGTCAAAAAGCAAAAGACATAAGAAAAACTGACATCTAAAAATTAAATTAAACGTAATATTAACAACACACACACGCGCACACACACACACACACACGTACACACACACACACACACGTACACACACCTTAGGGGAGGCAGGGGTGGCCGGGGTGGAGGGGCCAGATCGCCATGCAGGGGCCACCTCCTCCTCCTCCTCACTATCATCATCATCATCATCATCATCATCATCGGGCTGGGGAGCTTTCTTCTTGGCAGTGGTGGTGGTGGTGGTGGTCTTTTTCTATGGGGGGGAAGAAAATACTTAAACACGCATACACACACACACACACACACGTACATACATACACGTGCGTACATAAGGTATTTGGTGGATAACGCACACACACTTTTACTACTACAAATGATAACAAAACGCACATGACATTGCTAGATAAAAACATACACACACACACACACACGAGCGCACATAAGGTATTGGTAGATAACGCGCACACACACACACATACACACACATACTAATACTACTACAAATAACAAAACGCACATAAAACATTCCTACATAAAAACACACACACACACACACACACATACACAAACGTACAAACACACACGCACATAACATAGTGGTAGAAAACGCGCACACACACACACACACACGCACACACTATTATTACTACTACAAAATCAACCAAAACCATCTAACAATGCTAAATAAAAAAACACACACACACACAAACACTCTCTCTCTCTCTCTCTCTCTCTCTCTCTCTCTCTCTCTCACCTTAGGCCGAGCGGAGGTAAGGGGGGTGGGGGGGCCAGACCGCCACGCTGGGGTCACCTCTTCATCATCACTATCATCATCATCATCATCAGAATCAGTGTCTTGGGGTTGGGGGGGTGGGGGGGGAGCCTTCTTCTTGGCTACCGTGGGGCTTGCGGCAGCGGCGGCGGTGGTGGTTTTTTGCTGCGGAGGAGGATAATTAGGTTAGGTTAGGTTAGGTTCTTTCTTTTTCTCTCTTAAAACACACACACACACTCTCTCTCTCTCTCTCTCTCTCTCTCTCTTTCACACACACAAAAAATAATTAAACCTCTCTCTCTCTCTCTCTCTTTATCTATCTATCTATCTATCTATCTTTCTGTCACACACACACAGAAAAAACAATTAAAACTCTCTCTCTCTCTCTATCTCTATCTTTCTTTCACACACTCACACACACACAGATAAAAAATGATTAAAACTCTCTCTCTCTCTCATACACACACACAAACACAAAAAAAAACATTAACCTTTCTATAAGACAACAAAAACACACAAAAAAACATTAATAACCTTCTTACCAAACACAAAACACAACACAAACACACTCAAAAAACATTAATATCTCCCAATGCACATTAAACACACTAAAAAAACATTAATATCTCCCAATGCACATTAAACACACTCAAAAAAACATTAATATTTACCAAAAATCATTAAACACACTAAAAAAAACACTAATCTTTACCAAAAATCATTAAAAACACTAAAAAAAAACATTAATCTTTGCAAACACACATAAAACACACAAAAAAACATCAATACTTACCAAAAAATCATTAAAATCACACAAAAAAAACATTAATAATAACCTTCTTACCAAACACTTATAACACAAACCTTATCTTTCTTCAAGGGCGAGGCAGGAACAGACAACAACACATCCTTCTTCTCCTCCTCTTCCTCCTCCTCCTCCTCCTCCTCCTCCTCTTCGCTCTCCTCCTGCGCCAAATGATCCAAGGCAAACGACCCCTTCTTAGTGGTACAGGAAATGGGGGAACTCAAATCACTAAACAGAATTGGCGATAATCTTCTTTTCGAATCTGCCGCGGCTTTCTCCGGGCTGCTGCTGCTGCTGCGTGCTGTTACGGCCTTGACAAACTCGGGGTACTCTTCGCTGTTGGGGAAATCCGCGTCAAATATATCGCGGTTGTCGAAGAAACGGAACAGCGGAAGGCGATTGAAGCCCAAAAACAGACGGCGCGTTTTGGGGTCCATATTCACCACGTACTCCTTCATCTCCTTCTCGTATTTCCTGTGCAGTTTGCGGCAACGGTCGGTGTAGGCTGCCCTGACCTCCTCCGGCTGGCTCTTCCACATCTCCTTCGCTGCCGCCTGCAACTCTGGTCCGCTGAGGTCCTTTGTGGTGGAGCGGACTTGATTGACAAAGAGACGATAGGCGCTGGTGGGCGGTCGCGATGGTTCAGCCAAAAATCGCGGACATGAGGTCTCTGCTTGGGCTTTGAAGGGGAAAATCTCGTCGGCCTTCATGTGGTGCACTCTTTTGGGCTGTTCAGGGAGAGAGGGAGGGAGAGAGGGAGAGGGAGAGAGGGAGGGGAAAGAAGGGTGTTAGTTTTGGTTTTTGTGTGTTTATTTGGGGTTTTTACTTGTTTTGTTTGTCTTTATCTGTCTTTTTCATTCACTCATACATGCACGTACTTCTTTCTCTTTCAAACGCACACACACACACACATACATACATACTTTTCTCTTTCATTCTCTCTCTCTCTTTTTAAATGCTAACATTCTCTCTCTCTCTTACACACACAAAAATATTCTTTCTCTCTCTCTCTCTCTCTCTCTCACACACACAGACAGACACACACTTTCTCTTTTCTCTCTTTCTCAAACACTAACATTCTTTCTCTCTCTCTCTTTCACACACACACACACACACACACACACATACACACATACAAAACGTTCTCTCTCATTCTTTCTCATTTTTAAACTCTTTCTCTCTCTCACACACACACATACAAACACATCTCTCCCTCACACACACACACACACACACACACACACACACACACGCACACACACACACACACACACACACACACACACACACACACACACACACGTACGTACCATAGGCTTAGCAAAACGCGCCACTTCCTTGTACTTCTTGAGAACGTACAGTGTGTCTTCGCTCTGCTTCTCTGCCCACTCCTTCAGTTCCTTGTCAAATCTGTCCCTTTCCTGAGAGAGAGAGAGAGAGGGAGTTATTTTGTGGTTATCGTTATTGTTCTTGTTTTTAATGTTTTTTTTCTTCTTCTTCCTCTTTCTTTCTTTCTTTTAGTTTAATTATTTCATCCTCCTCCTCCTCCTCCTTTTTTATTCTTTCCTCCTCCTCCTCCTCCTTTTATTCTTCCTTTCTCCTATTTTTCCTTCCTTCCTCTTCTTTATATCCTTCAATCCTCCTCCTTCTTCTATTCTTCCTTCCTCCTCCTTCTCTTTCATTCTTCTCTCCATTCACCTCTCTCTCTTATTTCTCCTCCTCCTCCTCCTTTTATCTTTCTTTCCTTCTCTTTCATTCTTCTTTCCATCCACCTCTCATTCTTCCTCCTCCTCCTCCTCCTCCTCTTCTATCATTTCTCCTTCTATTCTTCCTTCCTCTTCTTAATCTCATTCTTCTTTAGTTCAACCTCTTTCTCTCTTATTCCTCCACCTCCTCTTCTATCTATCTATTTATCTATCCTCTCTCCTCCTCCTCCTCTTCTATCTATCTATCCTCCTCCTCCTGACACACTTACCTCCTCATACTTCAACTTATACTTATTCTTCTCCTTCTGACTCATTTCCTTATACTGCCTCATCATCTCCCCCATCCGCTTGGTGCCAGGAATATGGTCTAGCAACCCCTTCTGCATTAACTCCCTGTAGAAGACCATAGTGGCCCTCGTGGCAGGGAGGGGGGGGCACCCAAACGCGTCCAAATATGTCTTTAAATCTGCCTTAGAGAGGGTGTGGTAGCTGGCTGGTTGGTAATCCTGGTTGTCCGCGGTCTGTCGTTCGATTTCCTTCTCGTAGTTTTGGATCATTTTGACGGCCGCGATGATGTAGGGGAGCTGTTTCTCTGGGGGTAAGGAGGCGTAGTGCGATCGGCTAGATTTGCTGCCCTCTGCGTACTCCTTCTCTGCCTCCCAGCATATCTGTGGGGTTACGTTAGGTTAGGTTAGGTTAGGTTTTGGTTAGGTTGGGTGCGTTTTTATCAATATTTCTTAAGTGTGTGTGTGTATAAGGTCAGATTTTGAATATTTACTACTACTACTACTACTACTATTACTATTGCTGCTGCGTTAGGTTAGGTTGCGTTAGGTTAAGTTTTGGTTATGTTGGGTGCGTTTTTATCAATATTTCTTAAGTGTGTGTGTGTGTGTGTATAAGATCAAATTTTGAATATTTACTACTACTACTACTACTATTGCTACTACTACTACTACTACTACTTACTTGATATGGTAATTTTGGAAGGCTCTTGTTATTACCACTGAAAAAAAGAGAGAGAGTTATAACATTAAGACAAACTGTATTTTAAACCTTACATTATATATCTCCAACACACACACACACACACACACACACACACACACACACACACACACATACCTGGGTTTAAATTTTGAGCAATCTTCTTTATAATCTTGTATATATATTTCCTTCTCCTTCGCTGGTAACTCTCTCCAAGCCTGATGTCCAAGTTTCAATATATTATCCTGAAAATAGAAGACCATTTTAACACAACACTATATATATAAGACAAAGAAAGAAAATTTTAACACAACACTATATATAAGACAAAGAAATATCATTGTCTATTATTATCCTACAAAAGAAGACAATTTTAACACATCACTATATATAAGACAAAGAAAAATTATTGTCTATTATTATCCTACAAAAGAAGAAAATTTTAACACTTCACTATATATAAGACAAAGAAAAAAACACTGTATATTATTATTATTATTATTATTTTCTTACATTACACACTCAAGGAAAGAATAATGGTGAAAGATTAAGAGTACTGATCAACCCTTGCATTAGAGAGAAGGACAGAACAGCAGCGAGAGACTAAGAAAACCAGCGCACTCTTGCATTACCAAAACGAAAACACACAAACAATAAACGACACAAAAAATATATAAACGGCGCGATACTTACTCCCGATTTTTTGACGCTGGCTTTTAACTCTGGGGTGAAGAAGTCTTTCAGGAAACGGTGTATGGGGAGGGGGGGTCGGTTTCTGCGGTCACTGAGTCCTGAGGTGACCATCTTCGACATCTCCTGAATTATTGTCGTTAGGGATCTGGGAAAATTAGGTTAGGTTAGGTTAGGTTAGGTTTGGTTAGGTTAGGTTAGGTTAGGTTATGTTTGGTTATGTTATGTGTATGTTATGTTATTTTATGTTATTTTATGTTATGTTATGTTATGTTATGTTATGTTATGTTATATTTATGTTTGGTTATGTTATGTTATGTTTTGGTTAGTGTATAAATAACAGATGAATAGATTTAACTAAAGGCTCTCTCTCTCTTGATTTAACTAAAGGTGCTCTCTTTCTCTCTCAAATATGTATAAAAATGTTAGCTTTCTCTCTCTTTCTTTCCTTTTTAACTCTTTCTCTCTGTCAAATATATAAAAATGTGATCTCTCTCTCTCTCTCTCTCTCTCTTACCCTTATATACACACACACTTGAAACTAGAAAAACACACACACAAACTTAGAAAAACACACACACACACACACAAACTTAAAAAAACACAGACACACTCATAAACTAAGAAAAACATACACAAACTTAAACTAAAAAACACATACACACATACACACACACAAAAACTTCAGACTAAAAAAACACACACACACACACCCTTCCCCTCTCTCTCTCCCCCCAAACCCCAAAACACTTACTTAAACTGACATATCTTCTTGTAATGGGCCATGAAGTGCGCCTTACAAGCCTCTGGGGTCCTGCCGGGTACTGCCGCAGCCCCCCAGTCTACCCCCTTAATGGTCACCCTGCAGGAACGCTGGTCACGGCTGGCGGGGGGCAGCTGACTGGCCACTCGTTCTAAAAGCTGCAGTGTTGCTTCCTCGGGCCAGACTATGGGGTGGGGTGGAGGGGTGTTTTAGGGTGTTATTTAGGGTCGGGGGTGTAATGTGGGTTTTTGAAGGGTGTTTTGGGGTGTTATTTAGGGTCGCGGGGTGTAATGTGGGTTTTGAAGGGTGTTTTAGGGTGTTTAAGGGTGTTTTGAAGGGTATTTTAAGGTGTTTTAGGCTCAGGGGGTGTTTTGGGGTGTAAAGGGTGTTTTGAAGGGTGTTTTAGGGTGTTTTGGGATGTTATTTAGGGTCGGGGGGTGTAATGTGGGTTTTTGAAGGTGTTTTGGGCGTGTAAAAGGTGTTTTGAAGGGTGTTTTGGGGTGTTTTAGGGTGTTATTTAGGGTCGGGGGGAGTGTAAAGGGTGTTTTGAAGGGTGTTTTGGGGTGTAAAGGATGTTTAAGGGTGTTTTGAAGGGTGTTTTAAGGTGTTTTAGGCTCAGGGGTGTAAAGGGGTTTTTGAAGGGTGTTTAGGGGTATTTTTGGGGTGTTAAGGGTGTTTTTACTTTTTTTAGGTTTTTTAAGGAAGTTTTTAAGGTTTGAGGGGTTTTAAGGGTGATTTTTAGGGTTTTTCAAGGTTTTTGGGTTAGATGACTGCATATTTCAAGTTTTTTTTTTTTTTCCCCTCAATTTTTTTATTTTTCCCCTCAATTTTTTTTATTTTTCCCCTCAATTTTTTATTTTTCCCCTCATTTTTTTTATTTTTCCCCTCATTTTTTATTTTTTTTATTTCCCCCTCAATTATTTTTTTTAATTTTTCCCCTCAATTTCCATCGTTTTGAGAAATATTAAGGTTGGATTAATTAAACTTACCTTCCTCAAGCTCAAAATCTTCCTCTTCTTCTTCTTCCTTCTTTACCCTCTTCCTTGGTGATGCTGTGGTGGTGGTGGTGGCGGTGGTGGTGGTGGTATCTTGTGCCTGTAAAGTAGTAGTAGTAGTAGTAGTAGTAGTAGTAGTAGTAGTAGTAATAGTAGTAGTATCAGTCAATTAATCTCTCTCTCTCTCTCTCTCTCTCTCTTACCTTCCTCCTCTTCTTCTTCACAACCTCCACCTCCTCCTCCTTCTCTCCCTTGATCTTCTTCCCTTTCTTCCTCTCCTCCTCCTTCTTCTCTTCCTCCACTTCCTTTTTCTTCTTCTTCTTCTTCTTGACGACTGGTTCTTCTTCTTCCTCTTTCTGTACTTCTTCCTTTATCTTCTTCTTCTTCTTCTTCTTCTCTTCTATTTCTATTACTCCATTTATCTTTGCATTGTCCTCCTCCTCCTCCTCCTCCTCTTTCTCCCTCTTCCTCTTCTTCTTCTTCTTCTTCCCTGGAGAGGCTGTAAACAAAGAGATAATGGTAATAATAATAAAATTCTTAGATTAATATATGCTTAACACACACACGCACGCACGCACACACACACACACACACACACGCACGCACTCACAGCTCGGGGAAGAGAGAGGCGAGGAAGCTTGTACTATAGGAACGATGCTGGACTGCTCCTCCTCTTCCTCTTCTCTACTCTCACTCTTCCTCTTCTTCTTCTTCTTCTTTGGACTTCCTATGGACTCTGACAAAATAAACAATAATTTTAAGCGTCTCGGCACGAAGTAATTAGATATACAAGGAAATTAGGTTAGGTTAGGTTAGATTAGATTAGATTGCGTTAAGTTGTTAGAAATAGAAATACAAAACAAACAATATTTATGCTCGCTTGCTCTCTCTCTCTCTCTCTCTCTCTCTTTGGGTTGAAAATTAATGTTTTTTCTTATTTTCTTGGTTTATTTCTTATTTATTTACTTATTCTTTTATTTACCTTATTGAACTTTATTATTTCTCTCTCTCTCTCTTCTTTATTTCTTTTTCTTTCTTTATCTTTTCCCTGTCTCTCTCTCTCTCTCTTTTTCCTTTCCTTTCTCTTTTTCTCTTTTCTAATTCTTTTTCTATATCATTTCTCTCTCTCTCTCTCTCTCACCTGGGGGGCTAGAGATGGGGGAGGCAAGGGCGGCAGCGGCGGCAGTCTTGTTCTTTGGCATCGCTGCGTCTATCTCCGTCACAACACACACTGCGGGAAATGCATGCTGTTTAATAATATGTTAATTTAATCTTACCTAACCTAACGCACTCAAAATATACACTTAATGCACTCAAAATACACTTAATGCACTCAAAATGCACCAACACACACACTTAACCTAACACACTCAAAACACACACTTAATGCACTCAAAACGCACCAACACACACACACACCTAACCAAAAGCACACACACCTACACAAACGCACACACACCTAACCAAACGCACACACACCTAACCAAACGCACACACACCTAACCAAACAAATGCACACACATCTAACCTAACAAACGCACACACATCTAACCTAACAAACGCACACACATCTAACCTAACCAAACGCACACACCTACACACACACACACACACACACTTAACCTAATGCACTCAAAACACACCCCAAACCTAACCATACCAAACACACACACACACACACACACAAAATAAAACGCACACACAAACACACACACACACGCGCGAAACCCCCCAAAAACCTAACCTAAATCCCTAAAACCTCTCCAAACCCCAAAAAACAACAAATTCTCCCCAAAACCTTAAACTTAACCCCTTAAAACCCCCAAATCTAACCTAATCACCCCAAAACTTAATCTAACCCCCCAAAACTCCCCCAAAGCCCTTAAAACCTAAAAATACAAACGAACCTTACCTAAACCCCTAAAATAACCCTAAAAACACCCTAAGCTAACCCCATAGCCAGCCAGCCCTTAAATCCTGCCTCATTCCTCCCCACACACCCTTCACTATTTATCTCCCATTATCTCCCCAATCTCTACCCTCCCCAGCATTACATGGGGAGGGGAGGGACAGCAAAGGGTTGATTTATAATGGTACGTGTAGAAAAATGGTAAAAATTAATGGGGAATGAGAGAAAAATGTGTCAAAATAGCGTGCGATTTGGAGAGAAAATGTTACGTTTTTTTTAAGGTGTTTTTCTTTATGAATTTATCGGTGTATTAGTGTAGAAATTTAAGGGAATGTAGTTTAAGGGTTGAATTTTATCATTTATCAACAATTACCCTCAATATCGCGTTAATTCAGCGAAAAACACGAAAAATATTACCGCACCCCATTCAAAAGGTACCTTGAAACGGGGACATCCCCTTAAAAACCCTTATTTTCCCTTATTTCAATGGGTTACCGCGCCCTTACCAGCAATGTGAAGGGAGATAAGGTCATCACACACCTTTTTCTGCCTCCTAACTCACTGTCTTGGTGGAATAAAGGTGTAAAAAGGTAAAAAAATATATGAAAACTACCGTTAGAAGTGAATGCCGCCGACCACCGCAAAGAACATGTTTTGATCTTGCTTTGCCTATCCTTAAGGTTCAAAAGTGGTTTATTTCATGTTTTTACTATATTTTAAGGTTTTTTAATAGTGTTTTAGAGTTTATTTAGGGATGTGATGGTGTTTTTAAGGTTTTTGTCGGTATTTTTGGTGTTTTAAAGGGTGTTTTTATAGTTTTTGGGGGAGATTTGAAGTGTTCCGAAGTCTGCTTTCTCTCTTGTAAGTGGTGAAAAGTGTTATATTTCATGGTTTTACTAAGTTTTCAGGGTTTTTGAGGGTGTTTTGGGGTTGACTTAGGGTTATAATAGTGTTTTCAAGGTTTTTAGGGGTTTTTATGTTTTGGGGGGTTGTTTCGAGGTTTTAATGGTGTTTTTTAAGGTTTTAAGGATTGGTGTCCCTCGTTGATTTAAGATTGGTGTATTTCATTATTGTACTGTGTTTTATGGGTGTTTCTTGGGTTTGGGGAGTTGTTTTAGGGTTATAATTGTGATTTTTGAAGTTTTTAAGGTTTTAAGGGTGTTTTTAAGTAGACTAGTGAGTACAGACGGTAGTGTTCAGTCCTCTGTTACGAGTTCAAGTGAATTATCAAGTGAAACAAGTGGATTTCAACGTAAAGATGGTATGTACATTGTTTACTGAGTGACCTGTTGCTTTCCAGAGAGAGAGAGAGAGAGAGAGAGAGAGAGAGGCCCGTGATGTATGGTGAAGTGAGTGGCGTCAGTGTGGGGAGGGTGGAATCTTGTGGTGGCGCCCTCCCTCCCTCCCTCCCTCACCCCACACACCACACCTGGTACGCCTCATTCCAACCACACCATTATAATAACAATAATAGTAATAACAAGCAGTTGCCAATCAGACTAACACAAACTATGGCCCTATTCCTGCCATTTTGGAGTTGACAAACACCTGCTGGAGTTGTGCAGAACAAAGACAAGTCAGTTTTGTCATGGTAACAACGTACTCAATCGCCACACAAGTCCCTCATATTGCGTATCAGCAGTGATGGAGTCCCTTACCCTCAGCTAACAATCCCTCCCTCCCTTCCTACGTCATTAAGGAGGTCCTCTCGTACACCGGTAATTGCTCAATGCCCCAAATTCTTCCCTCAAAAACTGGAGGTCACCTTATATACCAGTTCGCCTTATAATATAGTCCGGCGTATACGTACGGTAACGATTAGGAATATCTATCACTGTTAAAAGTTCAGAGAGAGAGAGAGAGAGAGAGAGAGAGAGAGAGATTGTTTTCTCACTTTTCCAGTGTTAGTTTTTTCCCCGTTTGTTTTCTAGGTTTATTGACTTGCTTACGCTTTTTCTTGACATTTCTTGATTGCTTTGGTGTTTTGCAAGTGTTAATTTCTTTACTTAATTACTCTTGCACACTGATTTTGTGGTATTTCTTGATTTTCTGGGCGTTTCACCAGTGTCAAATGATCTCTTTGCCCTGTTTTTCCTCGTTTCATTCGCTAATTTATGGAGTATTTTCGTTAATTTGATTTTCATTGATGCTTAAGGTGTTTTATATTCATTTTTTCCATTGTTTATCTCTATTCTTTGCATAACCTACTTGATTTCGTAGCGTATAATATACTGTGTGAATATTGAATTAGCAAGATACCACTACTGTTTGGCCTTGTTTGTTTGGCTTGTTTTTGTTATTGTTCGCTAATTAGCTTTACTTTTGACATGTAAGGGGGTTTATATATATTTGTCTATTGTCTATCTAGATTTTTTGCCTATAACTTACATGAATTATTAGCTGTGTGAAGAAAAATAGAAAAATACAATTACTTTTTGGCCTGAATGCTGCTTGTAAGATGAACCTCTTTCTCGGCCAGACATCAGCAGGGTGGGAGGGGTGGGGGCGCTGGTGTCTGTCTGCCGAGCCCCTGAATCAGTGGTTTCTCAGTGCTCGGTGGGTAAAGGTGTGGGTAGATTAGCTACTTTTAACCTATTGAAAAGACTCTGGGTGGGAATTTTAAGCGTTTTTACCATTCCAATAGCGTAGCAAGACGATTTTCTCGGAAAAAGTGTTTGGTGAAAGTGACTATTGAGATTACAGGTGTGTTTTATCATTCTAGTGACATATTAAGACGATTTCTACGGTGACTAGCAGGATTTCACGAGTGCTTTTAAGGACAGAATAAGTGTCCAAGTCATCTAATTACTGCACTGAAGCTGCAACATGGAGTGACAGAAGGTAGACTACGCTATCAAGGTGTCTACAGCCCCGATGACACAAACTTTACACCGTGTCAGTGTTT
This sequence comes from Callinectes sapidus, assembly GCA_020233015.1. NCBI lineage: Eukaryota > Metazoa > Arthropoda > Malacostraca > Decapoda > Portunidae > Callinectes > Callinectes sapidus. The sequence goes on along the minus strand of JAHFWG010000212.1, from coordinate 18,719 downwards.
ATTTAGGCCAGTCACTCCTTTAAGGGAGGTGAGGGGGACCACAACAGACCGCGGCGTCATCTTTGCTTCTCATTTCATCGGTCATTTTCAGCCTTATCTCTCATTATTATAAGCTCATCTTGCCACAGTATGCAGCCATCGTAGTAAGCTTGCATATTAGCCATTCAGACATAGCTTTCGTGATCAAGTTTAAGTTTAGTGAAGGTTTAAGTGAGATATTTGGAGGTTCAGGAGCAAAGCCCAGGACGCCGCCGGCGCTTCCGCCGCCCGCGGCCGCCCGCTAGCCCGCCCTTATTTAAGGATATTTTCATTTATGCCTGGACTATTTATTTAGGCTCAATAGTGAAATTTAATGCTTTCTATGAGTACTGTGGGCTGTTTTGTATGTCTGCCATGCGTGTGGGAGGTGGAGATAGCTGTGGTTTGCGTTATTATGATCGTAAATAAGGGCGGCTTTTGGCGCCAAAATAATTGGAAAGCCCAAGACCATTCTTTATTTGAGGCAGTATCAAGTTCTTATTAATTGCCAAAGATAGTCCATATCAAACTATGTTTTGTGCGTAAAGCTCAGTGAAATCAGTGGAGAGTAAAATTGTTTGCTAGCGGTGTTTAAAGTTGCATCAATTATTTATTTATCAGCCTGTAAATGATTTATTTCTGCCTCTAGATCACTGTGAAGTGTTAAGAATAGTTAGAAGGAACTACTCAAGCATTTTGAAGTGGTTTTTGGTTTCTTTGAAGGGATAGTGAGCGAGTATTTAATGAGTTTTAAAAAGGGTCATATTTTTATAAAATACTTTTTTCTAGTGGAAATTCTTTACAATTAGTGTTGTTTGGAGTTTGTTCATGCTTTAGGAATTAGTTAGAGTATTTATCCAGCCGGATTATGTCCAGATTTTTGGTCTGAAAGCGTTTTTTCGAAGGGTCATTTTTAAAATGGTCTCACCTAAAATACGTACGTAAATATAGACAGTCAACTTAGAGCACGGGGCTAGGCTGTGACGTCATCAGCCGTGACGTCACAATGATGGCCGGTTCCTGCAGCCTTCTCTTTCTGACTCCTATCTTGCACATTTACTGTGTTTACCTTGTGTGTGCGTGCGTGCATGCGTGCGTGCGTGCGTGCGTGCGTGTGTGTGTGTGTGTGTGTGTGTGTGTGTGTGTGTGTGTGTGTGTGTGTGTGTGTGTGTGTGTCTGTGTGCTTA
>JAHFWG010000549.1:24727-44687 GCA_020233015.1 Callinectes sapidus | reverse complement strand
CCTCCTCCTCCTCCTCCTCCTCTTCCTCCTCCTCCTTCTCCTCCTCCTCTTCCTCCCGTGCCTGCCTCCTGATGATGATGATGATGATGATGATAATGATGTTACTACTGCTGCTGCTGCTGCTGCTGCTACTACTACTACTACTACTACTACTACTACTACTACTACTACTACTACTACTACTGTTCGACTTTCTTCTAATTCTCCATGTCCTTTTCTTCCACTTCCTCCTCCTCTTCCTCCTTCTCTTTATATTTTATCTTCCTCCTCCTCTATCTGTCTTCTTCGTCTTCTTTGTCTTCCTCCTGTTCCTTTGTTTCTTCTTCGTCTTCCTCTTCTTCCTCCTTCTCCTCTTCCTCCGTCTTCATCTTCTGTTTCTTGTAAGTTAAGTTCTCCTCCTCTTCTTTTTCTTCTTTCTTCTTCATCTTAATTCTTTTCTTCTTCTTCTTCTCTTCCTCCTCCTTCTCCTCTTCCTCATCTTTTTCCTCTTCTTCTTCTTCTTCTTCTTGCACGGAGCATTCTTAACCACGAGCACCACCACTATCCTTCACCACCACCACCACACCACCCAGTGCACCACCACCACCACCACCACCACCACTACTACTCTGTGCACCTGTGTAGTAGGTAAATGATCAAAAAATATATATTCTAAGTAAGTAATTAGTAGTGAGGCTTGTTTCGTAGTGGCATTCAACGCTTTTACCTATTGTTGCTGCTGTCGTTGCTGCTGCTGCTGCTGCTGTTGTTGTTGTTGTTGTTGTTGTTGTTGTTGTTGTTGTTGTTGTTGTTGTTGTTGTGTTTTCTGTTAATATTGAAGGTTGAAAAGGAGGTTAATTTGAATAGAGTTAAAAAGTATATAGGGTTTTTTTTTTGTTGTTCTTTTTTTCTAAGTTTTAAAAGAAAAAAATGGTACAGTAATGAAAGGGTTGAATTATTTAGCTTGTGTTGTGTTGTGTTGTGTTGTGTTGTGTTGCGTTGTGTTGCGTTGTGTTGCGTTTGTATGAGTTTGCTTTGTTTGTCGCGTTTGTTTGTTGGCTTCGCTTCGCTTCGCTTTGTTTTGTTTTGTTTGTTTAATCAGAGAGAGAGAGAGAGAGAGAGAGAGAGAGAGAGAGAGAGAGAGAGAGAGAGAGAGAGAGAGAGAGAGAAATAATGACTTCTTTTATCATTTATATATTTTCTCCTTTATTTATTCATCATTTTTTAGTCAGCGCCGCCAGAACGCATCCCTCACTAACCTATCCCAGCATGAACCCATCGCCTGTCCATAATACAAAGACTCGCATTCTCAAACACTCCTGTACTTCACCTCCACCATTTCGAAAGGACTTCTTTAAATTGTCACGAGTTTTTGAAGGTGATTTATGGTTTTAGAAACAGATTAACAAGATTTCTACATGATGAAATGGAAAAATACACTTGAAACCCCCGCTAATTATCTTTGTGGCCTTGGAAAATAGTCGTGGTGAGAGACAGTAAAGTGTTTATGAATACTGACCTTTAAAAAGCCTTCTATAATGTAACACGTCCCTATACGAACCCTTATTTTTGCCACACTCCTAAACACTTTTCCACCGCGCATCTCCACTTTCGAAAGGCTTTAGTAGAAGTTACACGTGTTTTCAAGAGCGTTTTTTCATGGTTCTATTAACAGATTAACAAGTCTTTTTATATTATCAACAGGAGGGATATTTTTGAAAGCCTAGTTATCGTCTCTGTGGCCCTTAACAGTAGCTATGGTGATCGAGAGAGCCAAGTGTTTCCAAATATGAGTCTTTGTTAGTTCTGTATTGAGGAAAGCTTTACTGTCTCACCACGGCTATTTTCCAAGACCACAGAGATGATTAGAAAGGTTTTCAAGTGTATTCTTCCATTTCATCATGTAAAAATCTTGTTAATCTGTCTCTAGAACCATAAAACACATTGAAAATCTCGTGATAATTTAAAGAAAGCCTTTCCAAGACCACAAAGATGATTAGCGGGGTTTTCAAGAGTGTTTTTCCTGTTAGTAATGTATAAATCTTCTCAATCTGCTTATAGAACCGTAAAAACACTTTAGAAAACTCGTGTGGAATTAAACAAAGGCTCGTGAAACAGTGGAGGTGAAGTTTAGAAGTGTTTAACAATACGAGCCTTGTGTATCGTGTGTGTGTCTGTGTGTGTGTGTCTCCGTATTGCCTTGCGTTAATTATTCTTTCATATTTTCTAAACACTCAAATTACTCGCATAACGTAATTCACTTGTTTTAATATAATGTTCCTTTGAGATTATAGTTCAGTTTTCCAACCATTGCACCTTTACCCTGTGAAATGCAAATACCAACTGTTATGTGCATCCTTTCCTTACCCATCCATGCTTCCTTCTATTATAACTACACCGTAACACATACATACCGCTACATACATCCACTATACCCCCCTCCCCACACACACACACATACACATACACTTGCATACACATTCCCACACATACACACTCCCACAAACACCCACAAACACTCACAATATCGATACATACCATCGTACAACAACACACATCCAAAAACACTCATAGACATCAAATACACACTCACACAAACACACAGTTTCACCACCTTTTAAAAAACCACCACGAATTTCACACGGCGCTTGTTACTTGCTTCCCGCCATTTCAACACCTAACTAACACAATTTCCCTTGCTCTGACACCCACGCTGCGCTAGAAGGCTTACTCAACGTACCCATAGGCGCATAGTACGTGATTATGAGCGAAATAGTACCGTAGAGTCACATGCGGTTTTTCTAGTGTAGTATCCCCTTGAATAATAATCCTGGGACTGGTTTTCTATGATGTTTTCTCTCTGTCTCTCTTTGCAGGTTTCTTCTGTGGACGTTCATCATTGCCACCATCAGCACGACCTTCGGCATCATGTATATGTCTCCGCACACCAAGCTCTTCACCATGTAGAGAGAGAGAGAGAGAGAGAGAGGGAGAGAGTCGTAGTAGTAAAATTGATTAAGTATTACGCTAGAGAGAGAGAGAGAGAGAGAGAGAGAGTAGTAAGTAAAATTGATTAAGTATTACTAGAGAGAGAGAGAGACAGTGTGTGTGTGTGTGTGTGTGTGTGTGTGTGTGTGTGTGTGTGTGTGTGTGTTTTCCTGCCTTCTCCCCAAAACACACCTGTGACCCTTTTTTGATATGCATAATAGTTGTGACCTGCTTTGCATTTTTACTGCTGCACTTTTCCTTCAATCTATTCATTTATTTACTTATTCTTTTATTTATTTATTTATTTATTCATCTATATTTGTTATACTTATTTTACTGTTTTATTTTTATTTTGTTTACTTTGGTCTTGGGCCTTTTCCTTCTCTAATGGCCTCTTTCATGGACCGCTATTAATCTTCGTTGTCTGGGTACACACACACACACACACACACACACACACACACACACACACACACACAGTTCAATCATGGACGTGATGATAGGACGACAAGGTTAAAATTCTCTCTCTCTCTCTCTCTCTCTCTCTCTCTCTCTCTCTCTCTCTCTCTCTCTCTCTCTCTCTCTCTCTCTCTCTCTCTCTCTCTCGCGAGGCGAGGTCAGCTTTACGCCAAAAACGCGCCCATTGTTCCGTTTCTCTTCACCTGAGCCGAGTCATTGAGGTGGTGTACAAAGGTGTGCATGCAATCAACTACCTGCCTGCCAGTACACCACCACGCCTCCCGCACCTCACATAACCTTGCCATAGCTCACCTTAGCTCACCTTACTTTGCCTTGCCTTGCCTTGCCTTGCCTTGCCTTGCCCTGCCCTGCCCTACTTTACCTTACCTTCCCTTACCTTACCTATTTTCCTACCTACCACTACTACTACTACTTCTACTACTACTACTACTACTACTACTACTACTACTACTACTACTACTACGTCTTTGAATTCCCTTTGTTGTCGGTTTATTTGTTTGTTTAATTGCTAAATTTTATTGCCTCGGGTTTTCACGAATAAAAGTTTAGATAATAGTGGAAGCTCTTGTCTTCGCGATACGTGTCAAAACTGCCCTTGAGTTACTTAGAGTTCTTTGTTTTCTTCAGTATTACTTTTTTACTCAGCAAGACTGGAGAAAGTATGTTTGTTTATTCGTTTATCTTATATCTAGATGAAGTCGTGAAATCTGCAGAGAGAGAGAGAGAGAGAGAGAGAGAGAGAGAGACTGCGTAGTGTAGTAGTTAGAACGCTCAGCTCACAACCGAGATGGTCTGGGTTCGAATTCCGGGCGCGGCGAGGCAAGTGGGCAAGCCTCTTAATGTGTACCTAGCCCCTGTTGACCTAGCAGCAAGTAGGTACGGGATGTAAGTCGAGGGGTTGTGGCCTCGCTGTCCCGGTGTGTAGTGTGTGGTGTGGTGTGGTCTCAGCCCTACCCGAAGATCGGTCTATGAGCTTTGACCTCGCTCCGTAGGGAAAGGCTGGCTGGGTCAGTAGCAGGTCACTTCCACATTAAACACACACACACACACACACACACACACACACACACACGCACACTCATCAAGGTTACCAAGAGGCGGCCTTGTCACCATATACACACACTTCCGCATCGTTCACACATAACCGCATCGTTCACACATAAGCATTATTGTTCTCATAACTACGCTCTCTCTCTCTCTCTCTCTCTCTCTCTCTCTCTCTCTCTCTCTCTCTCTCTCTCTCTCTCTCTCTCTCTCTCTCTCTCTCTTCACTGGTACTGCCAAAAATTATTATTGTTATTGTATTTTTATAGGTGTGTGTAAAGTTGCATCGAAAAATATTCACATCACACTTTTGTATAGTTTTTCCTTATTTTTTTATTGTAGTCTGTCATCGATGTATTTATTTATTTATTTACTATGGGTGTGATATTCAAAATTTCATTATATTTTGTATCTTTTCCGTCTATATGTATTTTTTTACTTATTTATTTATGTATATTTATTTATTTATTTGTTATTATTATTTTTAGTTGTGGGAGGGATGTTATAAGATGTCTCGGTATTAACTTCATTATTTCAGCTTTTTTTCATCTTTACCTTCATTTTTATCTAGTTACTTGTATGTTCTTTTGTTTCTTTCTTTATTGTCTTTTATTTCTGTGGTTTCTTTCCCCCATTCATTCTTTATTTAGTTTTATTTCTTACCGTTACACTCATTTATATGCTTGAGGTATTTGGGAACCACTGGGAGAAGTTTTGTTAGTGTGTGTGTGTGACAGGTGAGTTAATTACTGGACTTACTTACCTTGCCCCTTACCTACTCTACACTGCCTTGCCTTGTCTTGTCCTACTTCACCTTCTTTATCTTAGAATGTTTTGTCTTACCTTACCTTGCCTTGCCTTGCCTTACCTTACCTTACCTTGCCTTACTTATCCTTACCTTACTTTAGCTTGCCTTGCCTTGCCTTGCCTTGCCTTGCCTTACCTTTGCTTTTAAAGGTCGTTACTCTCTTGCCTTTCATTACGGTCAGTTTGGATTTTTCATTACCTCTCTCTCTCTCTCTCTCTCTCTCTCTCCTCTCTCTCTCTCTCTCTCTCTCTCTCTCTCTCTCTCTCTCTCTCTCTCTCTCTCTCTCTCTCATCTTCCCAAAGAACCTTCCCACGCATTTGGTTCCTCCTCCTCCTCCTCCTCCTCCCCTACCTTGTGTATGCTCTCTCTCTCTCTCTCTCTCTCTCTCTCTCTCTCTCTCTCTCTCTCTCTCTCTCTCTCTCTCTCTCTCTCTCTCTGTCAACCTCTTATTGTCTCCAAGTTCTTTTCCTTCCTTTCCTTCACCTTTTCCTTCTTCCGCCATCTCTCTGCATTGTTTCTCCTTACCCTCCCTTCCTGTCCCTCCCTCTCCCTCTCTTTTCTTCTCTCTTCTCCTCGTCAGCCCTTCCCTTCATTCCGTGGGCCTCGTAAAGCCGTCCTTCCGCTTCATAAAGGATATCAATAGTGGTGAGGGCTTGACTATGGCAGCGGTGGTGGTGGTGGTGGTATTTTTGTGTTAGGTTGCGTTTTTTTTACGGGGTGACAAATGAGTGACAATTACTTTGACGTTTGGTCTATTTGTGTTGTTACGGTGTGAGGTGTTTTTGTTGGTTGGTTGGTTGGTTGGTTGACTCTCTCTCTCTCTCTCTCTCTCTCTCTCTCTCTCTCTCTCTCTCTCTCTCTCTCTCTCTCTCTCTCTCTCTCTCTCTCTCTCTCTCACCTCTTTTTTCCCCTTTTTCTCCTTTTTTATGTTTCCCAGTGTGTCTTATCTGTCAACCAGTCTGCCCCCCCCCCATTCTTTTCTCCCTTCCCTCCTCCCTCCTTCCTATCCCCCTTCCCCTCCCCCTTCTCTGCTTTCCTCTCTTTCAATCAAGTCACATATTGGGTTTCGTGCATTTCAAGCCATCCGTGGTGCTGATCCCGTTGCAAGCGCTGACTCACGGCTCGCAATGCACTCTATTCCACTCGCCTCCCGCCACGGAGTCAATCACTTCACTCAAGACTCACTCGTATTCTCAAACGCTTTTTCTGTGCTTTACCTCCACTGTTTCAAAAGGCTTTAGTTTAATCTACTATGTTGTTTTTTTGTGTCTGTGTTTTATTATTTTTTTATGGTTTTGGTGGCAGTGACAAGATTTCTACTGAATCACACTGATACTGCGATCCATCAGACACTCGTTACAAAAGCTTATTATTAACCATTTCAGTACATTTACATATTGATGTAGTTTTGTCGATTTTGGTTCACAAACTCATGTGGGGATTCCAATAGTACAGACTCTGGTCATTAATCTTCCAGCTCCCTTAAACTTTTCTAATGCCACTCTCGGCTGTTGGGTGGGCGGTGGTGATACTGGAAGCCTCTCCCTCCCTCCCTCCCCATTGGCTGAGGCTCAGATGTCGTGGCTCGTTAAACATGAAACTATGGATTTAGAAGTGAGAGTTACTGAATCGTGTCTCAACAACATAAAATTAAATGGTAGATAAATAACTTGAGCCCTCTGATACTGCTGAATGTCAATGAACTTACAGTAGTATTAGCCAATTGATGATGAAGATTAATAATGATTGAAAATTAATAGATGTATAAACCCAAGTCACGAGACACACGTGGCAAGCGACAAATGTCTCTTGAATAAAGTCAAGTCATAGGATGTTGTAAATATAGAAGCCGGTAGGGAGTTCCAGAGTTTACCAGAGAAAGGGATGAATGATTGAGAGTACTGGCTTGGCGAGCTCTGAAATACCTTGGGGGGAAATTTCAGAGATTTCTCACAGTATCTATATTCCTAAACGCTTTCATCTCCCATCAGAACAATTTTTAAAGACGACTTGTGTTTTTATTTGCCTTTGCTTCAGGCGATGCAATGTCCTTTGTTAACTCCTTCAGTACTGGGACACATTTTTATATTTATTCTGCGTATTATTTGGTGATTTTATACAGCTTCAGAATCTAATATGGAGGTAAAAATAGTACGGACTTTGGCCCTTAATCTTCTGACCTCCATAGATCTTTCCCAACAATGTCAATGAAATGGTCTAATCACACTAAAAACTCATGGTAAAAATGTGTCCCAGTACTGAAGGGGTTAACATTAAAGAGGATGCTGAATATAGAAGACAAGAACACGAAGAGTTGGAGAAGATAACAAAACAATCATTATTTTTCGGCCATTCAGAGAGCTTAAGATTACTTCAGTCGCCGCCTTGCACCACTGTATAAAAGTCACGATCTACTTACTACGCACACTGTATACCTTATCCCTATCATCTTATCACCTGTCAGCTGCGGCTCCCTTATCTCAGTACGTGGAGGAGGCTCTAGAACGATACAAAGCGACAATTACCTGATTACATTCTGCTTTGTATTATTGTTATTGCTTTTCTATCCCTTCGACTTACCGGATTGACTCCACCGTTTTGTGTTTGTTTGTCTATCTGTTTGTCTCGAATCTTGAAGTTATTAGGAGACTTTGAATGTGTTTTTAACCTCTTCAGTACTGGGACGCGTTCTTATTTTCATTCTGCGTATTAGTTGTCGATTTTATACAGTTTCAGAAACTCGTGGAGGGATTAAAACAGTAGAGCCTCTGGCCATTAATCTTCTGACTTCCATACATCCTTCCTAATGTCAATAAAATCGTCTAATCGCACCCCAAAACTCCTGGTAAAAATGTGTCCCACAGCTGAAGGTATAAATAAACATAACGAAAGGCGGAATAAGATAACAATAACATGCATTAAATCCCAGTCAATCACCACCTCTAACAACAACAATGGAGAGAGAGAAATAAGATAAATAGGTAACACTTTAAATTAATGAGTAAGTTTCTGTCGTGGTAAAAATGTGTCCCAGTACTGAAAGGGTTGAGTGTAGTGATAATTTGCCACATTGTACTGGGTGTTGGTGTGTGTGTTGTCGTGAGTGTAGTGAAGATTCAACAGGTAGTACTGGAAGGTAATAGGGTCTCGTGGGTTTCGTGAGTCTAGTGGTACCTTGACACGCCACAGTGGAAGTTGTGGTCCTCATAGGTTTTCATGAATCCACATTGGAAGTTATTGGAAGTTTTCATGACTTAGTGCGTGGCTGCTGATGATAAATAAACGTACTATAGTGAAAGTTAATTATTTTTCAAGGGTGTTTTCATAATTCCAGCTTTACTTCAATAAAAAAAAAAAGTACGTATCATTGACAGGGAAACACATCCATGAGAGCTTATCTAATCATATGAGTAGCCTTGGAAAATGTCCTGATGTGTGAGAGAGAGAGAGAGAGAGAGAGAGAGTGTGTGTGTGTGTGTGTGTGTGTTTGACTTAGTGTTGGCGTCGTTCTGAGTTGATCCCCAATTGTACATGTTCAGACATCAGGCGATTCGGCAATGAACTTGTAAACAGATGCGAAATCAATGTCCTTTGTTCATATTTGTATAATTTTTATGTTTATGTTGGTATGATTTTTCTCTCTTTCCTTCTTTTGGTCACGTTTTTTGTTTTCTTATTCTGTTTTGTCTGTGTTCCTATCTGTCTTGCCGTCTTTCTTTCTTTTTCTTTTTTTCTTCTATATTTCTGCTTGATCTTTTTTTTTTCTTTTTTCTATTGATCTTTACACCTTGTTACCTTTCCTTCTGTATTTTACTCTCCTTACATTCTTTCTATCATTCAGTATTTCTCTCTATCTAGCGTTTCTTTCCCTTCGTTATGATGTGAATATTGCAATAGAACCGGTTAAAACTTGCCACTGTGGAGGATATTATAGATTGCCTTCCGAGTACTGGTGACCTTTTAACTTCAGAGAAAACAAAACACAAGGAAAGGTCAGCTGAAACACGGAATTTGAATGAAAGGAAGATAGAAAGAGCTGAAACAATAGTCATATAACATCGCTCATCCATAACAGTATATACATTGAAAGTACCAGCGATCTTAACCCCCCTTCAGTACTGGGATACATTTTCATATTTATTCTGCTTATTTGTCGATTTTCTACAGCTTCAGAGACTCAAAAGGGCAGTTCATTTAGTACCTTTAGTGTCTTCTTTGGCCATTAATCTTCTGACCCTCATTGACCCTTCCTGATATCAATAAAATGGTCTCATCACACCCAAAACTAGTGGTAAAAATGTGTTCCAATACTGAAAGGGATTAAACTCGTAAAAAGATGTATAAATGATGAAAAAAATAACAATAATACAAGTAGATAATAAGAGTTAGCAACAGAAGTACCCAACCTTGACTTTCAGACTGATTGACTTACTTTTTTTTTTCAATTAATTATTTATATGCCTTTGATTTACACACAGTACCTGATTTGATCCCTTGCAGGAAGCTTGGGTCCATTGGAGAGAGAGAGAGAGGGGGGGGGGGATAGGAAGAGACAGGAAAGGTCAGCTACATAACCACGTAGTAACACATACCTAACCTCGACTCAAAGCGACCTTTCCTTCTCGCCAACACGCCTCGGCCTTTCACCATCTTGACCGCCACGCATCACTGGTTGGCGGGAGCTTGACAACACACACACACACACACGCGCGCGCGCAGTGACACGGGGATGTACTGAGGACAGGCAGGGAACATAAAAAAAAAAAAAGGGGGGGGGGGAAGTTGCAAGAGTTCGTTACACCTATTCGTGGCAGTCCCTATGTGAACACCGCTGCCCATTTCTATCTTCATCTATATACTTGTCCAATCTTCTTTTTAAAAACTCCGATCTTTAAAAACTACAATCTTTAAAAACTCCATCTTCTTTAAAACCTCCTTGAACGGTGAGGAGGACGCGAGATCTACTGCTTGGTGGGGTTCATAGACGTGACTGATGGGTAGAACGGTTGACAGACTGGCGTGGCAACATTGGAATGATCGGAGAGGTTGTTACGTAAGTTGAGCGGCTGGCGGTGTTACTGTGTGTGTGGTGGTGGGGGGGGGGGGGGAAGAGAGGAAGAGGATGCTGGGCCGGTGTTAACAGAGATTCTTAAATATGTAAGTTTTTTCTTATACGAATTTTAGTATTAAAATCCATCGTAATCTGAAATTGGTGCTGTACTTAAACCATTATCTCGTCACCAGCTTCAAATTTACTGTTGTTGAGATAATGGCCAAAGTACAACATCAATTTCAGAAGGTTAAGATGGAATTTGAGACTAGAAATTCGTCTAAGAAAAAAGGTACACACTTGAGAATCTGTCAACTCTTTCACTGCGATGTACGCCGCAACACAGTCCTAAAACAACGAAATCTTAACAAACATCGACAAGAAAGATAGTAAAAATAATACAAATAAGAGTATGTTAAGTCTTAAGCGAGTAGAATATTTTGAGATAGTAAAAACAAGTAAGAAAAACAGTACATTTAAATCTTTAGCTAGTAGAATATTTTGAGGTGGCTGAGTTAAGACGAAAGATCTCAGGGCTGGTGTGTCTACAGGAAACGAACCAGATGGCAGGGAAGAAAGGTGTTAATACGGCCCCGGAGACGCAGCTACTGTGCTGAATAAAGAAAGAGAGGATGGTCTGAGAGGCTTATGGAATGAAAGACGTGTGAGTAGTAGTAGTAGTAGTAATAGCAGTAGTAGTAGTAGTAGTAGTAGTAGAAGAAGTAGTAGTGTAACTCAAGACCAAAACACTTGTGAGAAGGTTGTTCCGCTGTGGCGATCTCTCTCTCTCTCTCTCTCTCTCTCTCTCTCTCTCTCTCTCTCTCTCTCTCTCTCTCTCTCTTTAACCCCTTCAGAATCGGGACGCGTTCTTCCCTTTATTATGCTTATTTATCGATTTTATACAGCTTCAGAAACTCGAGGAGGGGGGGGGGGGTTGAAATAGCTCACACTAGCCATTAATCTTCTGACCTCCGTAGACCCTTCCTAATGAATAAATCAATAAAGTCGTCTGATCATACCCAATACTTGTGATGAAGATTGTCCCAGTACTGAAGGGGTTAAAGTTGTAGGTTCGAGTGTGTATTTCTGATTTAAAGTATTCCTTCAGTGTTGTATCGTACGATCATAATGTTGACGCGTAGTAGCAAGTGTTCCTTTCCTGCCTGCGGCCACGAGAGAGTGATTTTGCAAGTGTTGCTCGGCGGCGCTGGATGGGGAATGAATGATTCATGTTGGGGACTTGGGGAACTGCGGGGAGGGAGGAGGAGAAAGAGCAAGAGAAAGGTGGGAGAGTTTGACAAGCATTAATAAGGAACAGGAAGGCAAGAAGGAAATAGGAAACGACAATACTGAGATGACCTTGGTTGCTGCGTCTCAGTCCGCGCGCACACACATACACACACACACAGACACGTGGATGCACACACCGGCGCTTGGGTTCAGTACTTGCTGCTGTTGTTTGCCCCATCCTAAGAACGTCACACATTCCACGCGGCGTCTAATTATATTCCCTGGGACGTCACACATTCCACGAGGTGTCTTTTTCATTCCCTGAGACGTCACTTTGTCCCTCCCATAGCCTCTCATTTTGTTTCCAAGATTGGCAATTGCTCTTCCCCAAGGCGCCACTTGGGTCCGTCTTTAAAAACGCAGCGCTCTCTCGCCACGAGTTATTTGCTAAGGCTTTAGAAACGATCAGCGATGTTTTCAAGTGTTTCTTCAGTTAATGATGTAGAAATCTTTTCATTATGCCTGTAAAGCCACAAAACGACTTAAAAACTTGTGTAAATATAAGTAAAACCTTTCTAAATAGTCGGGGTGAAGAACAGATGTTTGAGAATACAAGCTTGTGTTTGTTGAGGGTGATGCATATTCTCCAGCGTGTCTTTTTGTTTTCAAGGGGTGTCTTATATTCCCAAGTGCGTGTCATGTTTCTAAGGGCATCACACATTCACCGCAACACCATGACAACACAAGGCTATCACCCTCACCTTCATTATTATATTTGGTTGTCTTCATTATTGGGATGCATTTTTTTTTATTTTTTTATTCTGTTTATTACTTGGTGATTTTATACAACTTCTTAAACTCTTGTGGGGATTAAAGTAGTACTGACTCTGGCCATTAATCTTCTGATCTTCATAGACCCTCCCTAATGTCAATGAAATCATCTTGTCAAACTAAAAAAAAAATGTGTCCCAGTACTGAAGGGGTTAAAGATATTATCTGAAATTTGGCAGTCTTGAAACCTCCCTCTTGAAACAGTTCAGGTCAGAGATAGAAAGGAATTACAGAAACAGCCAGAGAGAAAGAGAGTACATACCAGTGTTGCATAGTTTACCAGTATTACCACAGCAACTTCCACTGATGCAATTCCACACCAAACAAGTAAAGATTGCAGCTGTACATTTATTATACATTCTTTCTCCTATCTTATACAATTTTGTTTGGGTTTGTGTGATCACACTAAGCACATCCAAGAAGAGGAAGAGGGTGGACATCTAGAATTATCAGTAAATTGATTGATAACTTGCTTGTTGATCTTTCTTCTGTTGATATTATACATTATTATTATTATTATTATTATTATTATTATTATTATTATTATTATTATTATTATTGTTATTGTTATTATATTTGTTTTTTTTAGGGACTGGTATCTATGTTGGTCTTTACTTATTCATTTATCTATTATCTATTTATTCAGATTTATATTTGGCCAGTGCTCCTCTTACTTGAGAAAATAAGTTTGCTCCTTTCTCTGTCTTTATGAGAGGGAATGGAGGAAGGGGCTTGTCTTGCTATACTGTGTACACACCAAAAACAATAATGACACCAATGCATTCCCCTGCCAAAACATCCAAAGCCAAGCATTCCCTGGCTCATTCACCCTCTCCCATTACACCACCACACAAGTACCTTGACTATGAAGAGCATGCAAACACTGCAGTAATGTGACACACCACCACCACCACCACCACCACCACCACCACCGCCTGTACCTGCCCTGCCTGTTATTGCTTGGCAGTCAAGTGCAGCACCTCAGTGACCTTGGCAATGGGCTGCAGTGCTGGCTTGTCCTGGCAGTGTTAGTAGAGCAGTGTGGTGTTGACAGTTGGCAGTGCACAAGTAAGGCCTGTATTCAGAAATGCTTTGCTCTCACACCATTACTGCTTTCAAAGGCCACAGTTGTGATTAGCCAGGTTCTCAAAATTGTTTCTCCTATTTAAAGATATTGTCAGTCTCCCACTATAACCATAAAAAGCACCCTTCAACTAGACCTTTTGAAAGTTTAAGTTAAGTCCATGAGTTTTGGCAGAGCTGGGAGGGTGTGTCTAGGAGTGGTGGTGGTGGTGGTGGTTGAGACAGCTCCCCATGCAGCCCTCCACCACTCCCTTTTGTCCGGCAGCCTGCATTGGTGGGTCACAGCCACACACACACACACACACACACACACACACACACACACACACACACACACACACACACACACACACACACACACACACTCTCTCTCTCTCTCTCTCTCTCTCTCTCTCTCTCTCTCTCTCTCTCTCTCTCTCTCTCTCTCTCTCTCTCTTAGCCTGGCAACACACCAACACTTACTATGTGCTGTGAGGAAAGAATCAGAAGTAGCAGAGTAGGCCAGTGTCGCCGCCAGTTGCTTTGATGCACTTGTTTGTTGTGGCTGCAGCTGACTCACTCAGGGAGCTAAAAACACTTGACTAAATACAGCAAATTTCATGGCGTATTATACTCCTCATTGATTGAGAGAAATAAGTAGTAAATGAATTTAAACCAAGTGTTCTCTTGTATCCATTAGTTATTAGTATTAGCATTGGTACAAAATTGATAAAAAGCAAGTTTTGAAAGAAGAAATGCCTTTTAGAAATATTGATTCTGGTAACAACCAATCATGAACAAAAAAAAACGAACATAAGTTACTGAACAGCTCTGGGTGGGAGAAGGAGGAGGAGGAGGAGGGGAGATGTTCAGTATTCAGTATATCATTGTCCCATGACTCTCCCTTACAAAGCAAACCTGGCATACTGAGTGGCCTTCTTTGCCTCCCTTGCATCACTCACTCACTGCCTTTGTAAGTGCAGGGTGAGAGTGAGTGGTGGTGGTGGTGGTGGTTGAGGGACATTTGTGTCTTGTCTCATTGCCACCTTTTGTCACATGTGCAGTGGGAGAGGAGGAGGAGGAGGAGGGGAAGGAATGAGGATTGTTTGAAGATATAATGGGAAGATGAGGGTGGAGATGCAGGAATTGTAGTGTGATATGATTCCACTGGGTATGTTCTGTGTGTGTCTGTGTGTGTGTGTTTGGTTAATTTCACTGTGCAGGAAAAAGCTATTATCTATTCTACCGTCCCACTCTTTGTCCTCTGTTGTCCAGCTTGGGTGTTTTTAGCCATGAACCACTTCTGTGTTGAGGCTGCCCCAGATTCTAATGTTCTCGTGTGTGTGTGTGTGTGTGTGTGTGTGTGTGTGTGTGTGTGTGTGTGTGTGTGTGTGTGTGTTTTCAGAAGTGCAGCCTTCATTGAACTGGGAAACATAAACACGGATGCGTAAAACTGAAATATTGGTGGTAGTGTGTTGCCTTGAGCTCATTAAAAGGCTGGAGTAATGGACAATGAAGGAAGATAATGATACTGTTTTGCTATTAGAGCTATGAACAGGGGGCTAGTGAGAGCGAGCAGCCATAATAGTGAATGTATTGTGATAGAGATGGAATGGTTGAGAGGAAGAATGCTGATTGGAGAAAAGTATGAGAAAAAGAGACTTATGGGAAATGAAGACACAAAGAAGTTCTGCACAGTTATTATTAGAAGTTAGATGAATAAGAGACAGAGTAGCAGTAGTAGGAGTGAGCTGCATTGGGACAGAGATGTAATAGTTGATGGGAAGAGTGTTCATAGGAGGACAGTATAAGAAATAAATAAAATACAATGGAAAGTAAAGAAAGAGATATGATGCTATGAAAAAAATAAACAAAAGTTATGCAATTCTATTATTACTATTAAAAGAGGTTAGATGTGGAGGTGTGAGGGTTGCCAAGAGAGAGAGAGAGAGACTCACACCACATGACTTGGGGTGTTGACACAAGGCATCGACAGTCACCACCTGCCTTCCATTTCCTTCATCATTCTCACCATCACCTCTAACGTCTGTGTGTGTGTGTGTGTGTTAGTGAGAGAGAGAGAGAGAGTGAATGAGTGCTTTTTAATTTCATCCAAGTAAAGACTGAAAGGGAAGGGAAGGGAAGTGAGTTTATGTGTAGCTCCATAGGAAGACTTTCATGTTAATGGTGATGAATGAAGACTGGACAAGATGTGGGGACTATTGAGGTATGAGGAAGAAGCTTGGAGAACAGGAGGTGTTTTTTTCTAGCAGGCAAGTGGGTGGGTGAGGCTGATGAAGTTTAGTGATGCAAAATGAAAGTGAAGAAAAAAAAACATGAAAAGAAGAAAAATTAATGAAGACTTCTGGAGATTACTTTTGTGTATGTTTGAGGAAGAGCAGAGAGATATATAGCTTTGACAGAAGTGTATAGGGGAAGCCATGAACCTATTTTTTTTAGCAAACCCAATTGAGAAAAGGAAAAATTGATAAGAAAAAAAAGGATATTAATAGAGTTTTAAAATATTCCTTCATTATTGGTGAAGGAAGAGTTTTGGGAGCATTTTCATGATTGCAAAGTTATATTGGGAAAGCTGTATGGAGCAACGAGGGGGGGAGGGGGGAGGAGCGTAGCGATGGGGGAATGAGTAATGGGAAGATGGGATAGACACGGACACATTGATTGATGGCTCACGATGTAATGGAGGGAAATGTTTACGTTTTTTTGTTGCAACTGACACATCTCTTCCTTGAACTTTGGGGAGTGAGTGGTTTTTGCGCATCCGTCTAAATTTTTCTCTGGTTTTGCAATTTTGTTTTTTTATTTTCTCTGCTTCATTGTCCTTTTTCAATCTCTTTCTCCTTGTCAATTTTTTCTGTTTCTTGTACATATTTCATCTTTTTCATCTATCATATGTGTCATTTTTTATCTCTCACTTCTAAGTTGTCTATTTTCATCTCTCATTGATTCAACTGTCAATCTCTTTGCTGTCTCGTTTCTGTCATCTATTGCCATTAGTCTCTTTATTTTTACCTATCTCTTTCCTGCCCTGTATCCACCATCCATCTCTTTCAATCTGTGTCACTCTGATATCAATCTCTTCTATGTTGCTTCCTTTCTTCAATCTGTCTGTTTATCAGCTTCTTTTTCTCTAGTTTGTTGCAGTCTAACCTTTACTTTCATATGCCTTCTTTTTATTTCCTTATCCTTCCACTGTGAAGAGCAATAAATGATGTGCAGTTATATGCTTAAAGATATTGAAATTCATACATGCAGTTTCCAGTTTTGCATGAGTGTCACGTTGATGTTATTTGCATGCAACTTATTATAATTTCCAATATGTGTGGCATGTTGAGACCTGTTCATTGCACAGGAAACTGGAAACAGGTGTAAAGAGTGTGTATTCTTTGCTCATTTTGCAATTCATACGTGAGGCAGGCATGTTATGAGTTGTTCATTATCTTGCTTATCTCAACGCGCAGAAGACTGTAGCAATCATAGAAACACACGTTATTCACACATTTGCGATTCATAATACACACTGTCATGCAAGACTGAAAGCATCCGTAAAAAGACGCATGATATTTACACATTTTCAGCTTCTTTCCAACAAAGCTTAACCCTGGAACATGTGAAAGATGAAAATGGCACATCAAGGAATTTTGTGGCTTGGAAATCATGATGCCAAAGGACAGAGTATTCAAAGAGGTGTTGTGTTGGCAGTGAGAACTTATATTGGTGGCCATGATAGCTGAGTGAGGGAGTGCTGGAGTGCCTTAATGCAGGGATGGAAGGAGGACAGGAAGGCAGCTCAGGTAATGAAATGGAGATGGTGAAGAAGAGCAGAGTGTAGTATGTGTGGTGTGTTGGCAGTGTTTGTTGTATTGACATAATAGTTTAGTGAATGTTGGTGTTGTGTATAGGAGTGAAGGAAGGTAGTTATGAAGCTTAGGTAATGAAAGAAATATAAAGAAGAGCAGAGTGTAATAGATGTGTTGTGCTGGTAATATTTGTTGTATAGACATAATAGATAAGTGAATGTTGGTGTTTTGTATAGGAGTGAAGGATGTTACAAAACTTATGTAATTAAAGAAATATGAAGGAAAGCAAAGTGTACTAGATAGGTGTACTGTGTTGGTTAGGAAGTGTTGGTGAGTTGTGTGAAGAGATGTAAGGAGTTAAGGAAGGCAGCTTTGATGATGCATAATGAAAAACAATCAAGAAAGAGATATACAGGAAAGAAAAAATGTTAAAAAGATTTACTGCATTGGCAGTGGATTTGAAGTGAGAGTTGAATTGGCATGTGTTAGGTTGAGAGGGAAGGAAGGAAGGAAGGAATGTACTGTGGCAGCTCAGGTGATGATAGATGCTTAGTCTGTGGTGCTGTTTCATCTGCTGTTTTTGTAGAGACAAGTGGAAGTATTCAGCTTCAAGTATGAGGTGATTTCAGTCTTGTAGATGTATGCTAGGTGAGAGAAAAAAATTGATTAGATAGTTTTATGGAAGTCTTCTATTAAATAAATAATGATGGCAATTTTGTTGGTCATTACACATAATTACCAGGAGTAAATGATGCTCTTTTTCCATTTCACTTAGCTAGTTAGTCAACCATTAAGGTATAATAACAACTAGTTTGCTTCTCAACACGCACACCATGAACACTTGATAAAGATTACTGTACATTCCACTAATTTGAGCCGAACAGCCTTTAAATGCTGCTTTTACTGCATCATAAATCAAACTTTATTATCTCACTGTTTTTTACTATTCTCTCCTTCTTTTGCCTCATCATTCACAGTGTTGGTTTGAGGTGAAGAAGAAGAATTTAAAACTCGACAACTATAGCAAACACAGTAACCAGTCATAATATAACTAATTGGTATATTGTGGAAACATTATGATAACCACAATTGACCACAGAACCATTGAAAGGAGGGATGGGTGGGTGTGCTGGTATGCTGTCACTGGCTTTGGTATTGTGGAAATAGGAAAATGACAACACTGGTATTTTAATGACCACACTTGATCATTGAGGCAATTGTGGCAGAGGTAAATTAACTGCTAATGAAGTGAGGCTTATAATGTGCACCCAATAAATAGAATGCTGGTTTATGAGTGAATATTTTGAGTTATGGCATGAGAGAGAGAGAGAGAGAGAGAGAGAGAGAGAGAGAGAGAGAGAGAGAGAGAGAGAGAGAGAGAGAGAGAGAGAGAGAGAGAGAGAGAGACTCTTTCAATTTCAACTTCACTACCTGAGAGAGAAAGAGTATGGTGATATTTCCAATGACATTTTCACTGATCAACATTTATTTCTTCCCTCACAAGCTGCCAAGATGAATAGCAATAGGTGAGTATGTACTGGAGTGGCTAAGAAACTGTTCTCCCATGTTAATCCCCCCCCCCCCAATCCATTTCTGCTCTTGCAAGAAAACTCTACTCGAATCCATATTAATCTCCATAACTTTCCTGTGTTGACCATTTTGTTGACTCTTCTGATAATAACAATAACTACAAGTGTGGGGGAAGGATTAGGTGGACCTGGGATGGAAGGGAAATTGTGGAGAGAAGATTGTAAGGGTAACTAATGGTGTGGGGAAAGGGTTAGGTAGGATAGAGGGGAAAAGTGGAGAAAAGCTATAAGGTAAGGAAGACAATTAGGAAATAGGAAAGATTAGAGGCAGCTTTGTGTCATTTAGAAAGATGAAAGAAAGGTAGTAATAGAAAGGAGTTTGGAGAAGGAAGGTGTTGATGGGAAGAATATAAATGAAGGGATATTTGATAAGGAAGCTTGAAAGACTTAAATTAAAAGAAATGGGGGACAGAATTAGGAAACTTGAAAGACTATAGCCTACTTTACATAAATTAGCAAGGTGAAAGAAAAGAAATAGTAATAGAAAGGATTTAGGAATAAAAGGAAGGTGTTGACAGGAAGAATATAAAAGAAGGGAGATTAGATAAGGAAGTCTGAAAGAGTCCAATGAAGGGATATGTAGATAGAAGAGGGGAAAGGAGATAGAGTATAAAGGTATTCAAGAAGGCTTAGAAAGGACTGAATACAAGGAAAATAAAGATAATAGATAGTGTAAGAGGAAGATTAAATAAGAAATGATGAAGTGTGCATAACTGAGTGATGAAAAGATTAGAAAAGAACTGAATAGAGGAAAGGTGTGAACAGGAGTATAAAGGGAAGGAAAATGAAATGAGGAAGCTTGTGTCATGGTAAAGTTTGTGTAATTGAGAAGACTGGGAAAGTTTTAAGAAGGATTGGAGAGACGTGTAAAGGAAGGGAGATAGAATAAGGAAGCTTGTGAGAGAACTGGGAGAGGTAAGAAAGTTTATGAAAGAGTTTGGAAGAGGAGGAAGCTATGGATAGATTAGATTAGAGAAGGGTGAAGGGAGTGAGGGGGGGTGGAACAGAGTAAGGTGAGAGTTAAGAAGTAATTTGCTGTGGTAAATGATAAGGAAATTGTGGTTTTCTTGTGTGTGTT
>JAHFWG010000583.1:54649-82083 GCA_020233015.1 Callinectes sapidus | reverse complement strand
TTCTCCTTATAGGAAGTAAATGATCAAGTGTTCATTAGAATATCACACTCTTTAAACTACTTTATATCTTTCTCTTTTCCTTTCTTCCATCTCTTTACATTGGAAGGAAGTAGATTCATGGAAGTAATATCCCTTTGATTTGTCTATACCTTACCACATTACACTCAATTCATTAACACAGACACAAAAAGACATAATTTTCTTCCATTCAAACTTAACACAGCTTACCACACCTTACCACACATTACACTCAGCCACATTCACTAACATCATGTGGTGTGTCTCCCTCCCCAGGCACCTGATCTACTCTGGCACACGGATGGTACTGTATGAGAAGGTTCGAGACCACCTGTTCACCACTCGGCCCGATGGTACGAGGCCAGTCTGGTATGCAGCTCCTGTCTTTGCAGGACTCTCTCTCTCTGTACTACCTTAGAGGGGGGAAGGTTTGGTATTGTGTGTGTGTGTGTGTGTGTGTCAGAGGGAGGTGTTTGGACTAGATTGGAAGGGTTAGTGTCTGAAAGGGTTAGGTGTGTCTGTGTGTGTTTTGTTGTATTTGTAGGAGTTTTTCTTGGGTGTGGTTAGGCTGAGCTGTGATAGGAGGTGGTATGTGTGATTTAATTTGTGTGTGTGTGTGTGTGTGTTTGGACTTGATGGGTAAAGTTGGGATCTGGAAAGTATGACATCAAGTTATTGATGTACAGTACATACATGTTTGGTATTTTCAATTTCATATAGTTTTTTTAAATCCAAAGTACAATTATAAAGTTTTATTTTTCTTTACTTTCCTCAGGAGTAGTTCTTAGATATGATATACTTAGTGTTTCTATTCATATTTTTTAACTTAAGGCCTTATTATTAGATATTTTTCAATATTGTATCAACCTTCCTTTCTTTATATTTAAACACTGTATCTCACCCATGACTGCCTCTCCTCTGTCAGCCTGCCCCTCACCCAGCCTTGCTCCCTCACAGGCAGGCCATCGTGGGAGGCATCCTGGTGGGCGGCATAGCTCAGTTCCTTGCATCCCCTGCAGATCTCATCAAAGTGCAGATGCAGATGGAAGGCCGGAGGAGGTTTGAAGGCAAGCCACCCAGGTGAGGCCAGAGAGAGAGAGAAAGGGAGAGAGTATGTGTGTGTGTGTGTAATAGAATCTGGCAAGGAAAGAAAATACATATAGATAGAGTACCCTTCTGAACTCCCTCACAAACAAGGGGGACTGGCAACTCAGTGGACCTTTTATTTCCCTTTTACTCATTTTGCTACCCATGGCCTGATTCCCCTCTTACCTACATAAAATAGTAATTCTATCAGTTTATTGGTTACCTGATAATTACTTCACCTTGTCACACACACACACTCCTCCTCCCTCCCATCACAGGATCCATAGTGCCAGTGAGGCGTTTGTCAAGATCTATGCTGCTGGAGGGCTGCGGGGGCTGTGGAAGGGATGCATGCCCAATGTTTACCGCTCCGCCTTCGTCAACCTGGGCGACCTCACCACCTACGACTCAGTCAAGCGCTACTTCATGGGCAGCTGGGGCCTCTCCGACAGCTACTGGACACATGCACTCTCCAGGTATGCTTGGCTGGTTACAACACTTAGGTCTTTGTGTTGTGTGATTTATTCCCTTCTGAAGATGCAGAGAATTTTCTTTTTTACTCAATGAGGGTCTATATTTTAAAAGATGCTAGGGAATTGTGTTTTACTCATTAGAGATCTCCATTTATTCTCCTCTTTTTTAAATATGCTGGTAAATTTAATGTGTTAACATTGAACATTCAAATTTTCAAAGCCACTTATATTGTTTTTTGTCTTAAAGGGTAAAATTTATTTCTATTAACAAAGATTTAAAAACATGGTCAAATATGGATCAGATTGAAAGATGAAGTCTATAGTTGGTCATTATTGATAATTTTCTTTGTAGACAGTTTTCAATGAATCTATCTAACTCATCATTGAATAGCAGCATTTGTTGTGTGTGAGGTGGTGGTTTGTGTCAATATCCCTTCTTTCTGTGTGATCAGATGCTGTTTGATAATGTCTTGTCACTTGGATAACACTCACTCTACACTGTATTTTATTTTTCTTTCTTTTTATCTATTTGAATTGCCTAATGGTTTTTATTCCCAGTTTTAATAATTTTTAACCCATTTTTATTAATACTCTTGCATGTGCCTTTCTTTTTTTGTAGATCAAGCTATTTTTATCACCATATTCCTTCTTATTATTTCCTTTGATATCCTAAACCCATTCAGCTCTTTTCTCAATCCCATAACCTTAGAATTCAATCAAGTTGGTGGTCATAGAAGAGGAAACTCCACATATACCACTCCTCCACACTACCACCCTTCTCAGTGCACTGTTCCTGCCCCACTCAACCCTCTCAGTTCTTCCAGCACTGCCCCCTCATTGTGTACAGAGTCACCCTTTGGCATCCTGGTCCTTATTGAGTTGCATGTCTTGTTATCTGATTAATTTATCTTCTTTCACTGAGTCTCCTGCTGTATTCCTTTTATTCTTATGCAGCTCAAGGGTTTTTCTGTGATGCTAATCATATAATCTAGGTAATAAGTTTGTTCTTTTTCTGTTTTCTTTCAGAAGCTAATTCATTTTCTCTTTTACCATTATTTCAATACAGTATTCCTTTCAGTTTTCTTCTCTTAACAAAATTTACCTTTAAGGAATGAAATAGGGATCTTGATTTTCAAGTTGCACTTATTTGTGTGTAGCAGCTGTTTGAAAGGGAGAGAGATACTGTTATTTGGTGCCATGGCATTGAGATTGTATGATACCAGATGAAGAGTGAAAAAGAGAGAGAGATTGATATGTAGCACCAGAACATTAAGGTCATGTGATATCAGAGAGAAAGAGAGAGATAGAGGTACCGTTATTTGGTGGCTAAACTTTGAGATTGTATGATACCAGATGAAGAGTGAAAAAGAGAGAGAATGATTTTTAGTACCTGAACATTAAAGTCAAATGATACCAGAGAGAGAGAGCGAGAGAGAGAGAGAGAGAGAGAGAGAGAGAGAGAGAGAGATTTGGCAAGAGAGCACCAGCACGTTGTTATTGCAGTGCTTGCTCTGGGCTGATTGGTGCTTCTCTGGGCACACCACTGGATGTAGTGAAGACGCGGGTCATGAATCAGCCCACTGATGTCCGGGCCAGGTGGGTGATGCTGTACTCACCCCCCCCCCCCCACACTTGCTGCAGGCACAGGAGGGGAGGAGGAGCTGCCTGCCCTGCTCTTGTAGCTCTCCATGTAGTGGGGAAGTGGTGTGGAAGTCTAGCTAAGGCACTGAGGGGCAGAGTGAAGAAATAATGATAACTTAAAGAAATGAGGATAAAACACATATGATTCCATCTTGTGTTTCTTTGAGGAATTCATGTATTTTGATCAGTTTATGGTAAAAGATAATTGTTTACCAGAGTGTTTGCCTCTCAGAGTAACTTAGCCTTCCATCACTTCCCTCTCTGTATATTTCTGTATGTAACTTTGTACTTGTATGTGAACAAGGGGAGGCACCACTGGGCTGCTGCTGTCAGTCCACTTCACACCCACACATGCAATCACTCACTCACTTTCACTTGCATCCACGTAGACTTTGAAGTGAGTGATTGAATGCTTATATTTCTCGCTCACACTTGGCATCAATCAGTCTATCAGGGAAGCAAGGGAGTGAGAAATTGGAAAGCCACCTCATCTCTCATACTCTCCCTTGAATTAGATCCCTACTGAGTGTGAGAAATATGAGAAAATATCACAACATACACACCGTAGTTTCATTACACTGGTGAAGCTCTGACAGTCAGCCTGGGGTGCCTCTGTAGACCCTTGTGCCTGGCCTTGCATGTGAGTAGGGAGGCATCAGGCAATGGCTTAGAGTGGCCCCATCTTGCAGTGCTCTCTCAGGCCTGGTCTCAGCTATTCTTGGCTGCCCGGCAGACGTAATCAAGGCCAGAATCATGAACCAGCCAGTTGATCACAAGCAAAGGTGAGTGGGGGAGGTGTTGGCGGCAGTTGTGGTGGTGGTGGTTTTGGTGGTTTAATCTCAATGTCATGCACATTGTCACTGATGGTGCTGACTTGACCTTGGCTTTGCTCATCATGCACTCACTCACTCAAGACAAGGTGTGAGTGTGATAGGTGACAGCTGCACATTTCATCTGGAGCTGTGACAGTGGCTTATTGCTGCATACATCTCACACAAGTCTGTTGGTACAGCTTTGTCATTTCACCAAGATGTATTGCCCCACTTATCAAACACATCACCACTTCGTAAAGACAACTTACAGTACTCATGCAAGTTGGTCTGTTCACGCAGCTGTTGTCATTTCACCAAGATGCATTTTCTCCGTGTCAGACATCACCAAGTTCACCACAATCCTCATCTCTCACCATCACAAGGTCAATATGTATGTAGCATCACCAGAGTACATTCCCCTCACCACAACACATCATTAGGAGCCATTTCTTCCCTCACCAGGACTCATCAGTAAGGCTTGCTATATTTTTCACCATGAGGCAAGACCCATCAGCAGGTTACTTGTCATTTAGACACAAAAATTATTAATTTCCTTGCAATAACTAATGATTAGTAGCCATCATCGTCATAAATGTTCATCAAGAAGCTCGCTAGAAACACATTTTTTTTCTCTTCAGTAATTTTTCTTACCACTGAAATCCATTCCTTTCCAAGACCTTGTCCCCTTTATCATTATCATTCCTTTTACCAAGATACACTCCTCCTCCTCCTTCTCCTTCTCCTTCTCCTTCTTCTCCTTCTCCTTCTCCTTCTCCTCCTCCTCCTCCTCCTCCTCCTCCTCCTCCTCCTCCTCCTCCTCCTCCTCCTCCTCCTCCTCCATCTCTCATTCATTACACTCCTCATTCTCATTTCTCAATCTCTGCATATCAAATCAACTTCTCACTTTTCCTTTGCCCTTGAAAATATGCTTTATGTCTCCATCTCATCCTCTTCAGTTAATTTCTCATCCACTCCACTCTCCAACTCTTTCACCAAAGCAACACAGCTACAGCTGTTCATGTGTTTGTGGTTTATGAGAATATTGCAGCCAATCTAATACTGTAATATGACAAGGCTGGCAGTAATGTGCTTGGCATAAGGAAGAAGAGCTCCATGTTCTGTTAAACGCTGGAATGAGAGAGAGAGAGAGACAGAGAGGAATGCTTTGTGACGTATCTTGGAATGAGACTAATACAATCATCACTCCATCCAGCCTTAAGGTTCAGAAAGACTTGAGGGACTGTAAGGCTGTGGAGTGTTCTAGTGTGTGGAGGACGACTAGGGATGGAAGGTGAGTGTTTGCTGTGTTGTGCTCTAAGGTTGGCCGTAGTTGGCTCTCCTTTGTGGGACCCATAGCAGCTTGGCATGAGATGATGGGGCATATTCTCAAACATTTCAGCATCTTATTCTTGTAAATATTTTGAATAGGCTCTGGTATGAGTTACGTATCAGGTTTTTCATGGGTGTTTTTTAATAGTGGTCAGGAAAACTCCCTTGGAAAGCTGAATAATCATTGGTGACCTTTGAAAATAGTTCTTATGAGAGCTTATGATTTGAGATTATGAGACCAGATATGTTACTAGTGTTTCCATTTCACTTAATTGCTTGGTGTTTGAATCCCAACACTTCCCGTAGATTTGTGGTGTATTGTGCCTCTCTCTCCCCTGATGGAATGGTGTAATGTACAGTATTGTGTTGCATGACCAGTGGGAGAGTTAAGTTATGGTTTGCATTGTTACTTCTAATAGAACCATTATTGCACTATCTCTCATGGACCGTCATCATTGAAGAATTTACTGATTAGGATCTTTAGAACAGACCTTTGACCTTTGTGGTGTATACATCATGGATATTATTCTGACTAATCATCTTCATCACTGTTACCGTCATTATAACCACCATCCTTGGACCCTTTGGTAGTCAGGAACACTTGCCTCACTCTGTACATATCATGAACTGTCTCAGACCAAGAGGTGATGTTTTCTGGGAGTAGCAGTCACTTTCCCATCTTGGCTGTATTGTTTGGCCCTAGATATGTGGTGGTGTATGTAAAGTATTCCTTACCATAGTAGTGATGCTTGCAGGTTTGTATCCTCATTGTTGTCTTGAGAATTGTATCTTAAATGAGTCTTCAATCTAAAGTATATGTAGAATTTGATGTTTTCTTCATCCATGTTACTGTTCCTCAGAATTGATTTTTGAAACACACAAGTAGTATGAACTTTGCACTTACAATCAAACATTTACCTTGAAAAAACTTGAATGTCTCATTCTAAATAATAAAAATGACAAGTCAGATGAGAAGAATTGAGTTCCTTGTGCCTTTCTTGCCTGGAGTCACCTGCCACGCCTGCCTTTCTCAGGGGTCTGCTGTACAAGAACTCTCTGGACTGTCTGATGCAGACGGTGCGCAACGAAGGTTTCTGGGCGCTGTACAAGGGTTTTGTCCCCTGCTGGCTGCGCATGGGCCCCTGGTCCCTCACCTTCTGGCTCACCTACGAACAGATCAGGAATGCTTGTGGCACCTCAGCATTCTAGGTCAGTGCTGAAGGCTAACAGAAAGCAAGATTGGTGGAGAATTAGATACTAGAGAGGAGTGGTGTAATAATGTAGCTTTAGAGACCAAAGCAAGTATAAATTATTGTTTATTGAGGTTGAGTAACACCTTTTATTTATCTTAGTTAGCGAAATAAAAAAACTGCATAGTTTATGAAGAGCTTTTTGAGATATTTCTAGTGTACAATTTACAGTTAGATATTGGTAATCATATTTACTCTTAGTTCTTTATACAAGTGTATTTTGTAATCCTTGGCTTTCCTTGCGGCCAGACAGGAGGGCAGTCAGTCACAGTACCGGCCACAGAGGTTCCTCAGGACAGCTGATCCCCTCCTCCCCTGAGGTGGAGGAGCCCCTCACTGACTAGCGTGGCGTCCTGAGTGTCAGTGTGGCCGCTCAGAGCAAGGAAGTGTTGACAGAAGCCACAGAGAGAGAGAGAGTGAAATTAAGCCAGAACTGGTGTTTCCACGTACAAGATCTTTGCTCATGGGAACTCTGCCTTGCATAGGATATTATTTTATGGTACATATTATTATTATTGTCTTGTAAATAATGTACTGCTCTCCATAAGTGTCCCACATGGGGAGGAGGACTTAATTCTTCCATTTCTTGCTTCCATTTCATGTCTCTTCATTCTCTTGATCTCCATATTATTTGGAGTCTCTGAACTTCAATCTTTTATTTCAAGAGTAATTTTTCTTATATATTTTCACTTTGATCTTAACTTAATGCCTTAAAGAATTAACTTTTATTTTTAGTCAAGATTCACTTGTTGCTTTCATTTCTTTTCCTTTCCACTTTTCATTTCCTTTGAAGGTTCACCTGTCTCTTTCTTTCCCTGCTTTGTGTTTTCTTTTGACTTTGGGTATCAGTGCTCTTGACACAAGCAGTGGACCACTACTGTACCTATTAACCCACAAAAGGAATACCAAACAAAGTGTACTGGGATGTCCCACACACAGCTGTAGATTTTTAACCCACCTTGACATGATCTTGAGGCATTCAGGTGACCCAATCCACTACATACTAGGGTGTCAAGGGATTTGTATAGAGAGAATAATAGCCTTGGCCACCCAGTGCTCAGGCTCAGACTGCTACCTAGTGTGTGCATGTGTGTGTGTGTGTGTGTGTGTGTGTGCATTTGCGTGTGTGTGTGCGTGTGTGCAAGTGTATTAAAGGTGTTACCATATCAGGTGTTTCTGTGTCAAAGGCAAAAGTTGGTGTACAGTATCCAGATCATATATGTATACAGGGTGATATACAGGCACCTGAGAGTCTTACAGGTGTTTGTGTACATATATACATAACCTGCTAGGTAGACGGTTGGTAGCCCCGGGCTGCCCACACTCCCCTGCTGGCCTTGTTTCAGCTGGCAGTACCACTAACAGACTTGTTGTGAGGTGGTGGGGGAAACACAATGCAGCACAAGCCAAACAACAACACAGCGACAACACACTGGCTCTGATTCAGTGAAGGTTTATATTTTTTTATACTGTGTGCCCGGAAAACTTTTGAGCTAAAGGCCTGCATTGGTGTTTCCTCCCATGCCACACTGACTTTTTCCCTGAGCTTCCCTGGCCAGCTTCAATTAGGTCCCCAGGAGGCTGGCATGTGCAGGGGTGCCGCTTATCTCGACTGCATCAGTCTGTGTTGAGTTAGTGAAGTGTTAGGTGGGTGTAGGAGGCAGCTGAGGTGTTGCCAGATGGTGTTGAGTGTTGCTATACCCCTCAGTGTAGCCACTTGCCTTACCTTGCTGTAGATATGATTCCTTATGATTGGTTTGACTAACTATAGTTTTTTTATTATGTCTTACTATTATTGCTGTCATTATTGCATTATTAGTGTTATCACCACACACCTCGTATGTGTGTGTGTGTGTGCACGTACAACATGTGTGTATCTGTGTGTACAATGTATGTGTGTGTGTGTGTGTGTGTGTGTAGACAGCAGTGTATTACTACTACTACTACTACTACTACTACTACTACTACTACTACTACTACTACTATATCTTCTCTTAGTATGTACCTTCACTGTCAGTCGTGAATGAAACAAAATGTACTAATTCATATCTAATCATCTTCCTCCCAACAACTTCCCAGCTCCTGGTGCTAATGTTGCAGCTGCCAACCAGACTCCTCCCTTTAATGACCACACAAACCTCCATTTACCTCAGAGCAGCCTGGCTATCAGGGGTCTGCAGAGCTTGGCCATTGTGGAAACCTAACCAACTCTGGCTCACAGCAAATTTTTGGTGATCTGTTGAGCCAAAACATGAGTATTGTTTTCTTAAGACTTGATAATGAGGTTAAGGAGTGCTTTGTTATTTGGTGAATGTTTTTAGTACTGGCATCAGAGAGAGAGAGAGAGAGAGAGAGAGAGAGAGAGAAGGAGAAGGGGGGTACTGTACATGTATTTCAATTATATCTTTATTAATATTGAACTATAGAAAGGTGTTATAAAGACAAAATTCTGGGATGTGAAGATACAAATAATTAATGATGACAATCTCCATTGGTATTGGAAAAGATGATCAGTCACTCCACAATTCGATCTCATTTGAGTGCACAAATTAGGTTACAGGAGTCATGTTAACACTTGTCTGGATCTCATTAGTCATGTAGTAAGGAGCTACAGTGGAAGACAAGAGAGAGTGTTTCCTTCAGGAGAAAAGACACAATGAACAGGAGCTAGTGGAAGACAATATGGGAAAGAATAGTAAAAGAGATCTCCTATGACTGCAAAGTGTGGGAGAGATTAAAAAAAACTGTCTGGCCCTGTAAGGGAAAATAAAGATATTAAAGTAGGTATTGGTGATGATGAAGCTGCTACGAGTCTACCTATCTGTTTATCAGGCACTGTGTGTGTTGCTTCAATGAGATGACTTTTGTGCTTTTGACATTAGTGTAGGTCAAAGTTGTGCAAGGTGAAGGAAACACTGTTTTTTGTCTTACTGTGAATCTGCACAGCAAGTCATTTCTATTGTGATATGACAGGTGGAAGCTGGAAGGTGGAAGACAAGGGTGAGAAATTGGCTGTTTGTGATAGATGACCCAAGCAATGCAAGTTGATAGTCAGTGGTGGAGTGATAAGCACCATTAATGCAAAGCAGACACCTCAACTGGTGACTTGGTTCATCTTGATTGAGTCGTACAGATCTCCTCTCCTGTGTGTAGTACATCTCACCTGTGTATGTACTGCATTATATCCTCAACTGTATATATTCATTGGAATAGAGGTACTGCATAGGTGGGTGTGAGTGTTGCAGGAGTGTGTGTGTGTGTGTGTGTATAGGGTGTATAGGAGTGCAGTGTATGAGTACTATTAGTTGCATATCACTATTCAACAACAACCACTCCACACATAGTCATTTTGTGTACATACTGTAGTTTGTTGTGTGGTGAGTGGCATGTCCCTCTGTACTGACTTACACACTCACACAAGCCAGACCTCATCAACCACTGGTCTACCAACACTTGGGAATCAGAAGGGGTAATTACCAGTTATTGGGTGCATTGTGTGTACTAGAGGTAGTGGAGGCTTGAGTGCAGGTAGGGGTGGCAGACAACACACACACACACACACACACACACACAGACAGGGATAAAGAGGAGGTAGCCGAAAGACAAGTTTTGAGAGAGGGCTGTAACTGGAACATATAACACTTGCTTCTCACTTTACACAAACACACATATGGACAGGATTCGGGGTGAGCTATTTGTCACAGTTAGTGGAGGAAAGGTATATTGAATGACATTTGAGAGAAAAACACAAGACTGGAGCTTTGTCACTCTCATTGATGGACATTGGACAGAGTTTTAAGTAGACTTTATTGGCTATGAAGAAAATGTGTGAGATCACTTTAAATTGAGTCAGAGGGAGAGAGAGAGAGAGTACAGATAAGAATAGCTTGGTAGTAAATAAAGCCATAACTAACATACAAGAAAGGGAATCAGGGCTTTTAAGAATGAAGGGAAGCAAGAGGGTTGCAGTGATAACAAGTATGAGAACAGGGAAGATGTAAACCAGAACAGTTTATAAGTAGAAAGTGAATGAAGATTTGTACATAATAGTTTGAGTGGTGAAACAAAGTAAAGTAAAAGGAAGACTCACTAAAGACTTGAGTAAAGAAACTAACAAAAGAAACATACAATACAAATAGTACAAAGTGGGAAGTGAGAGGTGATGCAGGTGAGAGGAATGTAGCAAGTGAGAGTGAGTGAATGAGTGAAAGACAGATAGAGAGGGAGAGAAAGAGAGAGAGGTGAGTACAAGAAGGGACACAAGCCACAGACACCTCTGAGGCACCTTGTATAAAGCCTTCACAAGCCTGAGGTTATCGGCCAAAGGTCATGAGCTTCCCAAGGGAAATTTTTAGACCAAATCAGGACAAACTATTTTTTTACTTTTTTACTGTGAAAACCAGCACTTCCACTTGACCTCTGCTGACCTAGTGGTGGCCAAGTTGCAGTTTCTGTTGAGACGATGACCCACAAAAATAATTTATGGATTGTAGTGAGACTTCAGGTTCACACTATTTTTGCAATGTTGCCAAGTTGTGTTGTAGTGAGAACACAGTCATTCATACATGTAGCCAACAAAGACGTGTATTGATACCATCGTTGTTGCATGAGCTGTTGCACCGATAACCAAACCGTGTTTTCCGAGCGCCAATACATGTCGCAAGCTGTAGAAGTCTGTAGTAGTGAAGGAAGCTTGGCGAGTGTTTGTAGTCATTACTAAGAAGACAGTGTATGTAATAGTCTCCAGGATACATAGTGTTGGTTGATGTGCCTGTATTATGTGGCCAGTATTGCTTCTGCCTGAAATATCATGAAGCTGCAGGCCTGAATATAATTTTGTAGAGTCAGTGTGTGCTTCTCTATACCTCACACTAGTGGTATAGAATAGAAAGAGTGTGTTAAGGACTTTCTCCACCCAAACTTGTAGTCAGTTCTAGAAATGTTAGAATGTGAAGCATGTAAGCTTTCAAGTGTGTCATATTAACTGAATTGTAAAGAAATGAAGCCAAGTGATCAGTGTATTGTACTGTGATAGTGAATCCAGTAGTAAGTTGAGAGGTGGTTACAAGTGTGCAAAGCAACATTTGGTTACTCAAAGTGCAATAAGGACAAGTGTACAGCAGACCCACATAGATTACACGAACCTTTGTACTGCCAGTTGGGACACAATCCTCAGTGATTGTGCTTACGGGAACAGTTCACTTTGATTTACAACTCCTTCATCATCCCATCCCTGCTGGTGGGTTGCCGTGAGCCACAAGCTAAACAAGTGTGCTGGCAGTTCATTTTGTGCACAGGAAGGGATCCAGCCCAAGGCATGAGTGACCCAGGCAGTCAGCTGAAGAGATTGTCCCTCATACCAGTAGTCAAGACATTCCTGGGCTGCACCTTACCTCACTCCCTACAATACTGCCTACCTAAGCTTCCTCAACACTGGCAGGGGAATTCATCTCCAGATACATGCACACACTCCACAGCCTTCAGGACAGAGGTGTGGCTCTGGTATCTCCCCTGCCAGTACTAGACCAGAGTACAGAAATAATGATCACCAGATGAACAGACCGAAAGATTCCAGGTGAGCAATTTATATGCCTGTTAATTAAGAAGGTAATTCTGTAGTGACACTGGAATTTGTAAGCATACATTTGCAAGTTTTGTAAAGTATATTAAGAGCAGGAATGTGTAATGGCGAAAGAATGTGTTTTATGGATATGTTGTTGAGTTTATTAGAAGTGAGGTGTTTACTAAGGATGGCTAGCCAGCCTGTCACTCCACACAATGACAGACTGTTGGTGCCAGGCGCTGGGGAATGGGGATGATGAATGCCTGGACTTACTGTAAGTGCCAATATGAAAATTTTCCTATTAGGGGGGGACATGTTTCATTGCATTTAAAGATGTATGTAACTCAGTTGGCAGAAGTGTGACAGCTGATACTATATGTAATCCATAAGAGAAAATATTAATGTTGATGGTAACTGTATTTTAGTACCTTGCAAGTTTTAGACAATAAATATTTTTGTTTAAGTCTGGTTTGAGTTTTGTGTATGCCTCAAAATTTTGATTCCAAGTTACTTGATGCCTTGCTGTCCAGTTCAAGGAGGTCTGAGAATATCAAGAAGTTTGCAATAGTATGGAAATGTTAGGTACATGTAAGCATTTACAGGAGACTAAGACGTTAATGGTGTTATAACTTGTGTAGACAGTGTAGAAAATGATAACTGTAGAAGTAGTAATTATTTGGTGTTCACTTTATTAGAGCCAAAGAAACTTGATAATATTAGTGGTGTTAGATTGTGTGTAAAAAGAAAAATTTTATTTCACAGAAGTCAAAGGAGACAAATGATGATAAATTAACTCCGTGGCCTTTGAAAAGAGCAAAGCAATGTGCGATTGGGTGGTGGTGGTGGTGCTGGTCCATGTGGTAGCGACGCTATCACCGGTAGGGGCAGCCGCAGTGGAAGTGACATGGAGAGATAACACTGATAACGCTGATGACAATACCCATGATTTCGTATTAAGCTCATTCTTTCCTACATTACTGCCACTTTTACATTGCGTCATGAATGGTTTACCTGGTGTTTAGTTACCTAAAGAGAATTCTTGGGGCGAATGGAATGAAATTTGTATTATTTGAATTTGAAAGGATCTCTCTCTCTCTCTCTCTCTCTCTCTCTCTCTCTCTCTCTCTCTCTCTCTCTCTCTCTCTCTCTCATCCTTGAAATTGCAAGGATGTGGTATTGAGGGCATGGTGAGTCACGATTAACACGAGCGGATGGTACCAAGCCGACCTTGAAGGCCACCAATGAGCGCCCCACGTCATTCACTCCTGCTGCGGGTTTTTTGTGGCTTCTCCCTCCCTCCCTCACCCCCTGTTACCTGGGTCCTTTCCCCCTGTCTCCCTCCCTCCCTCCCTCTAGCATCCTGTATGACGTCACTCTAGCGTCAATAGAAAACGAAATGATAATATTAGTGTATTCTTGGTGGGTTTCTTTCTACCATATCCTGCCAATGTTTCCCGAGTTAATTAAGTAACATGCTGTGACGGTGACGGGATTGTGTGAATTAATTGGGGCCTCTATCTAAGTGGCATGTGACCTCTATATCTAGCATTTCAGTAATTTTCGCTTCACTAAATCTCTCAGTATTTACCCCATTGCACAGTAAGGACCCACGCTATCACAGCCTCCTAACTCATGGCTGTGGTGTGTGTGTGTGTGTGTGATGTGGGAGAGAGTCTGGTAGGGAGAGATAAGCAGCTCTGTCACAAGGATCACATGGGAACATCGAAATTTCACATATTCCGAGCAGCAATTTCGTAGTGAATGATTGGTTCGGGGAATATCAATCAACTGAAAATACTACTGAATGTAACTAACAATAGCACCGATGAAGGTGGCAAGGCTAGTGTAAGAATGTCTAACTGTTAACACATTGGGAGCACTCTAATGGCATTGGTGACGTCATGCTCGCTCGCTCCTCACATGAAGATGACTCACGCCTGTTACTTCCCATCCTACCAAGAATTTCTAGCTTCCTCCTACCGCGCCCTCGAAAATATCCCAATGAACTTTCAAACTCCATAACTAAACACATACATGCATCAATACATACACCAGTAATCACCAATGATCTTAATATCCTTGAGTAATCACATGCACGCCACCCACTGTTACGCAAGCGGTGGAGTAAAGAAAGGTGAAGGAATTTATATATGTCACATTCCCTCCAATGTTCTCTAAGGAATATTGAACGAATGAAATTCTCGAAAACTTCGTTAAGACCAACAGCACATGATGCTGATTCAATGCCCATGCTCTTTGCTGAATAGCTGAAGCAATTTATCTTCCAACATGAGGAAATAGTTGGTATGCTACCGGGCACATAAGTTTGTGAAAGGAACAGAAAGGGGCGGGCTAAACACCACAAAATTAATCTATAAAGCATACAAAATCTTTATGAAAACATTATTCCGTATACTAATTTCATCACCAGATCCCTTGCTTTATATATGAAAGGTTATATAAGTAGTGCATAAGCAATTAAAACAAGGGAATGTAAGTACGTGAGTGATAGAGGAAAGAAGGAAGGGGTGGACCAACCCAACATTGCTAAGATCTTAAGTTTATAACAAATTGAACCCACAAACCCTAACTCAAAATCTTATTCCATGATACCGTTTAATCTCTTAACACCCAAATTATAGATAGAAGATCAGACACGTAGAACACGAGAAAACAAGATAAGGGAATAGAATTATGGAAGTTTGCGATAGCGGGGGTGGAGGAAGGGGCGGGGCGAGGAGGTGACGTTCTGGGTAGTGTGAGGTGACGTCAGTGGGATGGTCTCGGGTAAACAAAAGTTGAGGATTGCAGCTCTTGTAGGCATTGGAGTCCTATTCCACCTCCTGGGCAGTGTTTCCAAGCCAAGCAAAGGTGAGGG
The DNA here is from genome assembly GCA_020233015.1 of Callinectes sapidus. NCBI lineage: Eukaryota > Metazoa > Arthropoda > Malacostraca > Decapoda > Portunidae > Callinectes > Callinectes sapidus. The sequence goes on along the minus strand of JAHFWG010000583.1, from coordinate 67,033 downwards.
GGTGTGGTGGTGATGGTGGTGAAGGGGCAAGTGTGGTAGTGGTGGTGATAGTGGTGGTGGTGACGGTGAGTGGTGAGGTGAGGTGGTGTCATCATTGTGGTTGGTGTCACGTGTGTTGTGTTTCCTTTATCATGTGTTTTGTGAGTGTTGGTGGAGATAATGTGCGTGCAGTGTTAGTGTGTGTTGTGCTGTGGTACTGTGAAGGAAGGTGTTGCTACGTGCCTTGCCTTGCCCTGCCGGACTGTTGACCTTGTACACCCCGAGGCAAAGCACAGTGTTTCCTTGTGCTGTGTTGTAGTGCTGTAAGTCTCTCATCTTCATCCATCACCATACTGAAGGAGCACTGATTTGTTACATACACCGCAATAACTAGCTACCCTTACTGTGTTGTGCTGTTCACTCTGCAAGGCAACCAATATACTTATCTAATGCTGTGTTGCATTGTCAGGTACTAAGAGAACATTAATTTTGACTAAACTTTGATGATTTCTTATATTCACAATCTTCTAATCTTGGTAAATTTGCATACCCTTAGGCAAACCAAGTCTTTCCTAGTGCTGTGTTGTAAGTTACTCTTCATTCAATGCCCTAAGAGAATATTGCATTTACTAAACTATGACAATTTATGATGAAACACCTTGCCATATTTTACACATCCTCATTGAATCTCTTGTCTCATCATTTGTGGTTTCTGTCTGTGGTGGTCAGCCAGACACATCCTCTTTGCATCTTAGTTTGGTGGAGGTGCCTTGAATGTTGAAAGGGTCAGGAGAGGGAGTTTGTTTCTTTGTCATGCATATGTTGTTGTGTCTAGCAGAGGTCAGTGTATGTGTCTGTGCTTGCCGAGTAGCAAGAGTGGTAATGAAATTTGCTCGGGAGTGAACTGTTGGTTCTTGGTGTGGGTTTGGTGATGTGGTTTAAATGTGCTTTTGTTGATTCAGTTGTATGATTTGTTTATTAACTTAGCTGTGTTTGTGTGTGCTTTTTTTTTATCAGATTTCATGCAGAATACATTTGGTAGTTGTATTTTCTTATATTTCATTTGTGCCTGCCTAGCCATTAACATATTAAAAATTGGCAAGTGATCTGTAGGTAATGGTTATAAGAATCAGTATTGTTTTAAGCACACAACAAAAAAATGGGTCCAGCAAACTCAAATCAGTTCATAGATAGCGTACATCTCGTCAAGAGTAAAAGTCAATGCAGAAACTCCCTGCCAAGGATGAAAGGAACCAAAGTGTGTCTAATCTGCTCCATCTGATGATGAGTGGTGGTGGTGGTGGTGGCTGATGGCGTTGTTGTTGACTCAGAGCAAATGTGGTGGTTTTGATAAGCTTGTGGTGAGTGTGGAAGTGATGTGGAAGCAGCAAAGTGTTGTCTAGTGCCTTGTGTGTTTACTGATGAAAATTTAAGTTTTAGAATTGCATTAGGTTAGGTGTGGTGTAGAGGCAGAATGGTCAGAGATAATAGATGAGTTATAAAGGGAAATAATGTAGTGCACTGGAGTTTTGTTAAGTTGTTGATGGCTTCTTAAGATAATGAAATATTCAAAGCTAATAAGGGATGAGGAATACAGAGGTTCATAAGATCTCTAAATTAATTATATGAATTTTCAGATTTGTACAAATTAATTGCATGATTTTATTTAAAGTAAAGTTAGTTCATTTAACAAGTTATCTGTGCTACTGTGAGTCACTGAGGTTGTGTTGTGTCTTGTGGCTTTTGTAACTCTTGGTGTGTAGCATTCTGTTGCATTTGTTTTTCATGTCTATTGTGTTTGTGGTTAAGATAGAGGATACTGTACTGATATAAGGGAATTACACCACATGCACTCAAGGAAGATACTGTTTGAAAGTCATCAGGTCTCATGTGTACTTAGTTATCTTATTACTTATTGAATTTATTATATATATATTCATTGATTTAAGTAACTGAAATATCGGAAATGTGTCACTTGCACCACAGACAGCTGCTGATAAGAGATAGAAGAGTATAAGCAAAGGAAGATGAATAAAGACATCAAACCCCTAGTATTTCTTTCATAGATTATTTGGCATCAGTTGTATTAGAGAAATGAAAGAACAGAAGCCACACATTGCAATCTGGGAAAGCAGAAGGCAAAGAGTGCTGGAAGAAGTAAAGTTTTCCTAATGTAAGTTATATTAGTTAGAGGGAAAACCCACTCAGTTTAGAGGCAGGAAATGATATACTGTACCAGAGAGAGAGAGAGAGAGAGAGAGAGAGAGAGAGAGAGAGAGAGAGAGAGAGACAAAGAGGAACTGGCAGCCTTTGTTGAGAGAAGGTTAGATGGAGTCTTCCTGTATATTGAAAGCAAGCACTTCCTGCATAACTGACATGAAGTGTGTGTGTGTGTGATGTAGTGGTGGTTGTGGTGTGAGATCAGTCTGTTTTGAGTGGCTAGTCAGTGCTTCTCTATCCCAGCGCACTCAAATACTGTACGTAGTGATGTAAGGTTTGGTTCCTGTATTGATAGTGTGTGTGTGTGTCTGTGTGTGTGTGTGTGTGCACGCGTGTGTGTACAGCTGCAGTTAGTGGAAGCCAAGATCAGTCAGTGGTCATAGCAGTACAGTTTATGTGAACTCACTTTGATGGACATAATTACCCTAAACAGTTTAGCAGTCGCAGTTTAAGTAAGTTGAGGAATGAGTGAGGAGGTGAGAGTCATGGTGGTGGTGGTGGTGGTGGTGAAGCAAGGCAGGGTTAGTGTACCGCTGCCTCAGGGTCTCATCTCTGCTGCATCCTTGAGGTGTGGCAATGCAAAAGACAGCAGGAAGTAATTAACGATGCAGGAATGACAGGTGTTTCTGATTAGGTGGTGGTGGTGATGGTGGTTCAATGATTTCCCTGCTTGATTCCTTGATTGCAATTAGACTTGATTTGTAGTATTACTGTATATTAGTCTATTCACGTTGTGTGGAGCATGACTTAACATTTTGCCTTGATTCTTTGCATCAAATACCATGAACCAGGATAAGATAAAAGACAATAGGAAATAATAACAGCACACATTCTTGCTCTTGATATAATGACACATCCTTTCGCTGATAAACATGACTGGTTGTGGTGCCTTCACATCCCAGGAGAGACATGCCTATCTCTTGACGCTGAGCTGATCTTGAATGTGTTATTTGGGCCGTGACATTCTTGCCTGTCCTGGAGTGGAATTTTCTTTTGTCATAATCCAAGCTTGTGCTATCATGCTTGAATCCTGTGGTGTGTGTGTGTGTGTGTGTGTGTGTGTGTGTGTGTGTGTGTTATCTGGCTATGTTGAGTGGTTTCGTTGTTACATTGTAGGAAAAGAGGATTGGTAGTAAAGAGTATTTTTTCCTTATTTATGTTGAGTTTTTCAGTGTATCTCTCTCTCTCTCTCTCTCTCTCTCTCTCTCTCTCTCTCTCTCTCTCTCTCTCTCTCTCTCTCTCTCTCTCTTAAACCATGTGTATGGTAATGATTTTGTTCCCCCTTCCACAGACAGCAACCATGAGTCTCTACCCATCACTCGAAGATATGAAAGTGGACCAAATGGGCAAGGTGAGTGTGTGTGTGTGTGTGTGTGTGTGTGTGTGTGTGTGTGTGTGTGTGTGTGTGTGTGTGTCAAACCAAGGACAAAAAAACAAATCCAGGAAAGAGAATATTGGCTTATTATGTTTTCCCTTGCCTAAATGAAAAAAAAGGAAGGAAAATATAGTTAGTTATTCAGTCTGTTAGAAAAGATATGCTGTGTGTGTGTGTGTGTGTGTAGTTGTAAATGAACCAATAAACTAAAGTGAATGTGTGTCTGTGTGTACTGTAAAAAAAAAAACAAAAAAAACCCTATAACTTAAGCACACATTAAACTAACCCACCACTTCCCTACAGGCACAAGCCCAAATGGTAAATGAGGCGATCAGGGCAAGCCAGCAGCAAGCCCAGGCCATCTCTGCATCAGCCCCCCCCACCCATGACCCCTATGCAGAACAGCCCCCATACCCCCTCCACCCACCCCAGACCCAGACCCAGCCCAAGGTTAGTGTATGTGTGTGTATTTTCCTAGTTAAGATTTACAGGGCATGAGTTAATCTTGTCCCTATTTCTTGTATTGCAACTTATAGATATCAAGTTTGTTCAATCCATTCTTTTATTTCCGCATTACAATTATATCTGAAGTTTGTTGAATCCATTTTTTTATTTTTCCTTTGCAATTTCATCTCAAGTTAATTCAATCCATTCTCTAACTTCTGCATTACAATTATGTCTCAAGTTTGTTCAGTTAATTCTCTAGTTTCTGCACATCACGCCTGACACGCCCACACCTTCACTCCCGACAGCCCGGCCTGGAGCTGCTGTACCCCGCCCTGGATGAGTACATGGGGCTGGAGTTCACACAGGACATCATCGCTGCCAACATGCCGGAGTACCTCCCTGTGGCTCACCGACCTCCCGTAAGTCCGCTACGTCAAGTGTGAAGTGTCTACAGGAGTGTCACATTAGTCTATTTATAGGGATTGACATGATAGAGGAGTAGACTGATTGATATGCTACTATTATACTGTTTTTATCTTCCCTTTCATTCACTTGTTTCCTTCTCTTTACACAGATCTATCTAAGTCTTGTTCCTTCAAGCAAACCACACACACACACTCCTTCACACACTTTCTAGTCCATTTTTCCTTCCCAAAGTTGTCTCATTGCCCTCCATACCATGTTCCTCCCTATATGGTTCTACAATGTCCCCTTGTAACTCTCCTGACCCCATATCTTGCTCCTTACATTCTCCTTTCCTTATCTTTCTTATACCATCATCCCTCTGTTTCATCCTTTCTTTATCTCGTCCACAAGCTGTCTCGTGCTGCAGGACTCTCACACACATTCCTCCCACAGGGCACAATGGGAGTGGCTGTTGGTGCTTCCTCAATCATGCCGTCTGGAGTGGTGGCGCCCATCTCTGGCTCGTCTCCCGGCTTGCATCGTGGTCAGGTTACCAACGCCATCAGGGAGGTGAGTCTGTTGCTGCTGGGTCTTCTGTTCTTTGTTTGTGTGGCTTTACTTTTGTTTTTTTTATTGGGTGTACTTTTTACTTATGCCATTACTATCGCTACTTATTGCTACTACCATTTTTTCATCATTACTGCTATTGTCAAAGATTTCCTACTTCACCACTTCATTATCACTTTCTTGGTTTTTTCTCTCATTGGTGTTTTTTGTACAATCTGTTGCCAGTCACCACAATCTCTCACACCCCTCGTTTCCCCACAGGTGACTCTGTGCAAGGACAGTGACGGCAAGGTTGGCATGAGGGTGAAGGCCATCAACAAGGGTGTGTTTGTGTGTTTGGTCAAGAAGAACTCCCCTGCTGCCATGGCCGGTGAGTGGCTGACTGATGGTTGCTGGACTGTTTGGTGGCAGTGACAGAATCTTGAGTGTTTGGTGTTGTGTTGGTGTGGCTTCAGACTTGTTAATATGGATGGATGGAGCATTTAGGGCCACAGTAATAGAGTTGTTTGGTGCTGTGGCTCAAGTTTTGTCAGTAGTCACAGTTGTTAATGTTGGATTAGTGGTATGAGAGGGACATAGGCTTGGCGGCTTCTTGCAGCTTCCCTTGTTGTATTGTGTTGCTGTTGAACTGAACATTGTATTGATGATGAATGGGTGTTGTTGCAGGGCTGAGGTTCGGTGACCAGGTGCTGCAGGTGAACGGGCAGACAGTGGCCGGCTACAGCATGGAGAAGGTGCATGACCTGCTCAAGAAGAGTCCACCCAACGGCATCCAGTTGGCCGTGAGGGACAGGTGTGTATCGGCTTTGTGGTCTTAACACTGTGAATATTCCCTGAACACAACTTTGTATTATGCTCAATCACTGTCAATACTTCAACTTAGAAAACTGTATTTCTTGTGTTAATCTCACCATCTAGTCTTTTTTATTGTTTCCAAATGATATTCTTGTTCCTCTACCATTCCATTCCTTATCAGAAATGTTTGTATCTGCTACAAGTTTATAAAGTAATCATAAACATAATTAACTTCTAATTTGTGTTTTAATCATGAGTAATTACAAGAAGAGAATGACAGCCTTCCCCCCCCTTTTTTTAATCTTGCCTGTTATGAGTTCAGCATGTCACCTCTCCACAGACCCTTTGAGAGAGCCGTCACTCTGCACAAGGACAGCACCGGTCACATTGGCTTCCAGTTCAGGGACGGTGAGATCACAGCGCTGGTCAAGGACTCCTCAGCCGCACGGAACGGTCTGCTCACTGAACATCATCTGCTGGAGGTGAGTAGTGATTCTCTCTCTCTCTCTCTCTCTCTCTCTCTCTCTCTCTCTCTCTCTCATTCTTACATCTCTTGTTTGTTGACACCTCTCTGGTCCATTACTCATCTTCCTCATTCTTATCTCACTTTTTTTTATCTTCCTCCTCTTCTCTTCTCTTCCTTCCACTTTTCCACTCATGGCTGCCTCATTTGTGTCATTATAATCTTCAAAGTCATCTGCTTCCACCTTTTTCATTCTCCACCACCACCTTGACACCATGTCTGTTCCTATCATACCTGGGCAAGGAGTTTAATTGTCTTATCTTTGCTTTTGTGTCTTGGTTTGGGATCTCTCCTCACCAAATACTGTCCCTTCCTCTATAGTGTCTCAGTAATGGGTCCTCTTCTCTTACTAAGCACCTGGACGTATTTATTTATTTGGTTTTGTCTTTTTCCTCCTCTTATGTCTATCATTTTGTTTGGGTATAGTAGTAGTAGTAGTATTAAATGGTGCCCTATCCCTGCAGGTGAACGGTCAGAATGTGATCGGGTTGAAGGACAAGGACATCTCGGCGCTGATCAGTGAGTGTGGCCAGGTTGTCACTGTCACTGTCATGCCGGCCTTCGTCTTCAAGCACATGTTGAAGCACATGGCCTCCTCCCTCGTCAAGTTCATGGACCACTCCATACCCGATCTGTAAAATGGCCCGTACACACATATAGACACACACACACACACACACACACACACACACACACACACACATGTACACATGATACTCAAGGCAGTGAAGGGGATTACACACACATATATACACGTATCCACTACTACTGTCATACGTTCATGCTTGTCAGTGTATACAGGCACATGCAAGCCAATAAGGGTTCATGTATGTACATCAATACATACACACATATAGAAATGGAGGATCCTATGGCTGCCACTCACAGAAATCAGAAGCATGCATTTTCTAGTTCACAAACACACACACACACACACACACACACTTTTTTTTTTTGTTAACCATAAGATTGAAATGGTTTACCTCCTACCTATCAAAATGAGGAACATATACTCCATTAAGAAAAACAAGAGGAATGATTTATTGTATGTAATTCCTCAGTGGCCACTTATTTTGTCACAGATTAGTCAGTAAGATATTATTGCCTGAATGCTCCATTGATTAGCTTCTGTTGTGCCAAGCTGCCAGTCATTTTTTGGGCATGTACTGTGTTGGGGTATACTTTTAAGGTCTAGTTTTTAGTGAGTTTGTTGTATAGGCTCCCCACCTTTAATGGGAGTGCCAGCCTGGTATATGCTTTGATTATTCTGTGGACATGTATCTGCCATATGAGCTTTTGTTACATTTGAGTGTGTGGCCTCCTGTCAGCTGCCAACTTGTGTATAATGGTAACAGCAGCAGCAGCAGCAGCCTTGTGTTGGGTTAGTGACAGTGGCAGCAGTAGTGGTGACGTGTAGTTTTAAAAGTTTTCTTATTTATTATTAAAGATATCTTGAGTTATTTTACATACTTGTTTTTTTTTATTTGAGCAGATCTATCCAGACATTGTACATGTATTTGACACACACTGATATAAACTGACACAGGCACACACTTTTCTTTTTCCATTTATTTGCACACATTCATCCATACATCATAAATATCACTTGACACACACAAATATACAAAACATTCACCAACACACACACACACACACACACACACACACACACACACACACACACACACACACACACACACACACAAATAGACACTGCATGTTCATATATCCAGGCAAACCTATACACTCAATGCAGCAAGAGCTATTTCCCAGTAGAGCATAAGAAACTTTTCTCTCTCAGTTTACCACAACCAGTTTCTGAGACGCATGTCATTCTTGGCTTAGTGTTGATGATAACTACTTGTAAGACAGCATGAGTTGTATGGGTGAAAGACTCTGTACTAGAGGGAGGAGAAGTGTTCTGTGTGGGTGTTAAAGATGGGCAGAATGAGAAGGATTGCAGCTTGTGTGTGTGTGTGTGAGGAAGGTATCGGCACTTGTATTCAAAAACAATTTGCTCTCACCACGACAGTTTTTCCCAGACCACAGAGACAACTAGTCGGGTTTTCAAGATAGTTCCTCCTTGTAATAAACCAGAAATCTTTCTAATATATTACCAAAACCACAAAAAATACCCTTAAAAACAAGAGTATCTTTAACCAGAGCCATTGGAAACTAATGTTGGTGAGAGAGGGAAGTGTTTTGGAATACAGGTTCAAGAGATTTCTGAAGATGCTGGATTTTTTTAGTATGAAGGACTGAGAGGAGTGTGAAGTGGTAGAAGAATAGGTGAGGATATAGATTATGTACAAAAGGAGGAGGAGGAGAATGTATGTAATGTTTGACAGGGAAATAGGAAGAATGGGAGATAAGGATGAGTGTAGTGTAGGGGAGTGAGAGAGTAAGGAAGGGAGGCATTGGGCATTATAGAGGAGAGGAAGATGCATTAGGGACAGCATCTCGTTATAAAAGATTAAAAGTAAAAAAGAACAAAAAAAACAAAAAGTATATAAACTAACATGTGTGACCTGATTGTGTATTTTCTCAGTTTTGAAGCTTTTTTTTCCTCCCATTTGCTTGTCCTTAGCCATTGTGCTTCTGTCATGATCAGAGTCTCGATATTGACGCTAACTTGTCCATTTCGTTGCCAATTAGAACAGAATGTGATCTTATATATATATTTCTCATTACTCCAATATATAACAATTATTATTATCACTACTGAAGGAGCACTCAAGTTAACCCGTGAAAGCCAGCCAGTTCATTTAGTCGCCTTTACTCTCTCTTCAGTGTTTCAAGTTTGCTAGTGTGATAAAACAAAAAACCTGTGTGATAAAAATATTAGGTATTCCTCAAATCTTCCAACTCTTAGATTGACTAATACTTAACTGATTAGGATGATGTAGAGAAGGGATATAGTGTGTGTGGCTGTAGCATCAGGATGTGTGTGCGTGTGTGTGTGTGCTGCTTTAGTGTTAGGAGTGAGTAGGATGAGGAAGCAAGGGTGAGGGAAGGAAGGCTATGTGATGGAGGCAGCAGGGGATTGAGATGTCTGGTGAGGAGAGTTGTGTGGTTTGATAAGTGTTTGAGACAGTAGAGTAATGGTGACAAGAATGAGGTTTGGATGTAGCCTTGTAGTGGCGGCAGTGGTATCGGTGTTCCCTACCAATGGTAAACTAAACCATTCATTTCACTCCTCTTCACTGCCACAACTGTCTCTTCAGTGGTGGAAGTGTCAGGCAGTGAGTGGAAGGGTGAGGTTCTGTGGGAGGGAAGGTGGGAGAGCATAGCCTTGTTGTAGTGGCAGTGGGGGGGGCATCATAATGTTCCCTACTAATAATACTCTTGTCAGTGAGGAGAGTGCCATACTTAACCTTAGATGTGCAGAGTGAAGGAGTTGTGTAGTACTTCATGCAAGCCTTAGTACGTACTGTAATGTTACGTATTTTACACTCCATTTCACCGTGTTGTTGTTGTTGGAGGAGGAGGTTGATGGAGAGTTTTTTGAGCATCAGGGTACTGTGCTGTACTGCGTGTGTGTTGTTGTTTAGTACCTGTGGAGTAGAGGTACCTTTGTTGGAACTCTGGTGTGTGTATTTGAAGGAGTAGAAATAGGTAGGCTGTTTTGAACTGCATAGCTAAGGAAATGGTACATAAATCGACATAATAATATTTTGGTGATATAAGAATGTCAAACTTTCTTTCTCTGTTTGGTGAAATATCTGTAATATTGCTTCCTTGTTTAGCCTTGTGTACTTGTGAAGAGAGGTGGACAGACTGACTTGACAGACATATGCATCATGTCTGCAATGAGTTAGACACTTAGACAGATATTAACCCATCAACTATACACAGTCTGTAATGAAAAGCAGAAGCAGAGAGACAGATAGACTGACACATTGACTACTCTGTAATGAAGGAGACAGGAACAAAGTGGCAGACGGAGAGACAGATTGATCCGTACAGCTGTACACCAACTGTCTGTGAGGAGAGAGAGAGAGAGAGAGAGAGAAGTAGACAGACAGACAGACAGACAGACAGCACCTAGCAAGTTGAATTCTCAGGTGGTCAGGCTACTAGTGAGCAACACAGTCAAGTGTATACTAAACACACACAAATCTGCACTCACCTTAGCTCATTTTGGTGTACTATTACGTATAGTTCTTTCATACATACATATATCCATTTTGAATACTATTACTACTACTACACGTACATCCATACGTAGCTAAGTTTGTATCATCACTTAGAAACCTTGTGTACGCAATCCTTATACACATAACACTTTGCCGGGATGGAACGCGTACATACCTTCGGTGCGTACCGCAGCACAACACACCTCTGAGCACAAAGGTGAAGGTGTTAGTCACAGGGGACGTCTGGGGTGTGATCTGAAGCCACAGTGTACCTAGCCTCTGTTCTAGTTGCTCCTGAAGGTGAAGGGGTAGCCAGCACAGGTGACAAGTGCCTTCAGGAGCTGCTAGGATAGGGTGCTGGCAATGAGAGGGAGAGTGTTGCATCCTGTACTGGTTTACTTTGGTCTGATCCTGTTGTACGTAACCACTTGAATGTACGTTGTGGTCCTGTAAGGGTTTGTGTGAGAGGTGGCCCTGCACTGCCAGACTGTTAGTTGGGGTTCAGCTGTGAGTGAGAGTTGTGCTGCAGTGTGTGAGGGAAGGGAAAGGCAGTGTTTGCAGGATGTTTTTTGATGGCTGGCTGAGGTCGCTGTGAAATAAAGATCCTAATCCAAATGTTCAGTCAAAATTGCATTGTTGATCTTAATGTTTAGCTTTTTTTAATGATTTGTATTTTAAAGTTGCTGAAATTTTCTTACTTCAATATTTTAACATTTTTCACTTGCAAGTGTTGAACAAAATCTTTTCAACTGGTCAGATTTCACTCAAAGGTGCAGCTGTTGTTACTCAAGTCAGCATACACCAATGTTCATTATCTGTCATCCACAAATACCTTGAGCCAATCTGTCTATCTCACCACAGTCTAGCCAAGATATGTCACAAAGAACCTGCAAGTATCATTGTATCCCTTCCCCTCACACAACGAAGCAGCAATCTCACAGAGTCCTCAGGCAGGTAATGCAATGGAGATCACCAAGGGAGCAACAGAATCCCTGCAAAAATCAGATTGTAAGAACCTCGTCACCTTCACCACCACTCCTTACACAACTGGAGGAGCTCACCATGACTCTGTATAAGTGAAAGCATCAGGTCGTGTGATCTGCAATGCTCATAAGTTTTTGTGTATAAGCTTGAGGAATGTGCAAATCAAAACAGAGTGACATCCAGTTAGAAAGTCGGAGGTGCTGCCCTGTGTGTCGTTTCTCCACTAATATAAGGATGTTATAATGGATGAGAGTCAAATAACAAAGCTGTCATTACCACATGCAAACACTCCACTCTAATGGTATTTATCATGTGTCTATATACATCGTAATTATGTACCACTTTTACACTTCGATAAGCACTCCTGCTGCTCCACACACCACCACTTGCCTAGGTAATATTATACTGTTGGTAATTAATTCACCCTGACCAGCGCATACCTTCCATTCTCGTTACCTGGATGTGACTCTGGTGCTTCTATATAGGTATTCAGAATTCTGCATGGTAAAGGTTATACTGTACTTCTTGAAATGCTGCTGTTGAGGTAGTGGTGATGGTGGTGGTGGTGATGGTGATGGCTGGTTCCTGTGGCAGCCAAGGGTTGATGTGATAACTGAAGTTGCAATATATTACTGTAGTCTTTATTATAAGAAAACCTTTATGTCCAATCACCTGGTTTTATTTATCACTTGGGAGAGAGAGAGAGAGAGAGAGAGAGAGAGAGAGAGAGAGAGAGAGAGAGACTTATTTGTATTTAGCTACTATAAGAAACTAATTAAGCACTCTCTCTCTCTCTCTCTCTCTCTCTCTCTCTCTCTCTCTCTCTCTCTCTCTCTCTCTCTCTCTCTCAGTTAGTACTAATATTGGGAGCTGCTCATTCTATCACTTAACATATTTTTTCATTTTATTTATTTGGTTTAATTATCCTTGTTTATGCATTGTCTGGCTTTTTA
>JAHFWG010000583.1:42149-49649 GCA_020233015.1 Callinectes sapidus | reverse complement strand
GTTAATTCTGTTCATTTGTTTGTAGATTTGTGTTAGGTCTCCCCCCTTCCCTCTCTCTCTTCTTTGCTTCATTATTGATAGATTGTGTGTGTGTGTGTGTGTGTGTGTGTGTGTGTGTCTGTGTGGGATAACAGATACAGAATTCACAATAAATGTTTTGCATAATGATAGTCAAAGTTAGTAAAGAGAACTGCAATAATAGTTTGTTTAGCATTTTACTGCAATGTTAGTTATAATTAGTGTTATGATCCACTGAGAGTATATGTATCAGTTGTCAGGGTTTGTCAGTCAGTCAGTCAGTCAGTCAGTCAGCAAATCACCATAGTAAAGACCAGAACATAGAGGGTAAACACACACAGGCATTGAGAGTAACTGCAGCATGTTGTTCATTGGCTTGTGATCATGACCCTGCATAGGAACACAGTCTTTACTTGGTGGTATGTATTTGTGTGGCAATGAGAGACAAAGGTACATCGTGATTGTCTCCAATTTTAAGTAGTGATTAATTGTAGCCAGCACACTCAAGTCATACACACACACACTTGAGGGATTTCAGAGTCACGTGTGTGGTGTTGATTTGAGCTCATTTGCCACATTGCATAACTGAACCAGCCTCTGTCTTCTTGTTTTCTTACCAGCACCATTTTTTTTTCCCTCCCCTGCTTCTTCTCTCCTGCAAAGATTTCTTCTCTAACTATTTTCCTTTGCATGTTGGTTTGTGTTGGAAATTTCTTTGTTCCTACACACTTCCCTTTTCCTTTCCAATTTATTCCTAATAGAGCTCCATTCAAACATACAAAAGTACCAGCAGTAGTAGTAGTAGTAACAGTAACAGTGAAAGGCAGAGATTAACCAGTTTCCTCCTACATAATTTGCTCCTCTCTCCCTCTATATATTGTGTTGTCTTGGAAATTTCTCTGTTTCTATACACTTTCCTATCCATCTCCATTTTATTTCAATAGACCACAATTCAGACATACAAAAATAGTAGTAGTAATAGTAGTAGTCAAGTGATAGGAAGTTGTAAATACAGAGGCAGGCAGGTAGGGAGTGGAGTTGCAGAGTGTCAGTGCCTTCCTCCCTGACTGTGTCCCTTCCACCGTACAGCTGCTGTCCCGGTCAGGTGACACCATTGACCCCCACAGCCATGCCAGGATGGGGGGCGGCGGGCGGTTCCTCAGGACGCGTGGCTGGCTCATCATCAAGTGGCTGGCCTTTGCTGACATGATGGCGTCCCTTGGTGAGTGGGAGAGAGAGAGAGAGAGAGAGAGAGAGAGGGGCTTGCTGAGTGTGTGCTGAGCTTTCTGTCTGATGCTGCTGCTGCTGTGTCTGTTAGAGAGAGAGGTAGATAGCAGTGTATTTGTATGTGAATTGGATAGGAGGTGATATATGAACTTTATATTAACCCCTTCAGTACTGTGATGCATTTTCATATTCATTTTGCTTATTATTTGTTGAATCTATGCAGCTTTGGAAACTCATGTGGGGGGGTTTAAAAAAATACAGACTCTTGCCATTAATCTTCTGACCTCCATAGACTCTCCTTAATGTCAAAAAATCATCTATATCTATATCATATCACTTATTCCTTATTTGATTTATTTTCCTATTCATTTTACATACATATTTATAATTTTTTAACCCTTTTTTACGGTACCTAAGTGTATTTTAGGGGAACGTTATTTCACCCACCTATCCATCTGTGTGTGTGTCCCTCCACCACTAATCTCCCCCCCTCCCCCCCACCTGCCCCCCCATTCCCTCCTCCAGGCATTCTGATCCGCTCGGCTTCCTGGCTCGGGGACGATACCTTTGGCTCGGGGCCGGACGACAGCACTATGGGGAAGTCTTTCTGCATTGTGTCATCTGTAAGTGTTCATCCATTATGCCTCCTCCTCTTCCTCCTCCTCCTCCTCTTCCTCTTCTTCCTCATCATCATCATTATCATCCTCATTTTCATCTTCCTTCTCCTCATTCTCATCTTCCTCCTCATCTTCCTCTTCTTCCTCATCTTTCTCTTTTTTTCTATCTTGTATCTCGTAATTCTTTTTATCCTTATAGATTCTTGTCATTCTCTTCTTTCTCATATATATATTTTTTTAATCTACTTTTCCCTTCAATTTTCTTTTTATTTTTATGTCACTCACCTTTCATATCCTTCACAGCTTAACCATTCCATTTTCTTTATCATATCTAGCTTTTTCTTCATCTGTTTTGCTTTCTTCCAGTTTCTTTTCTTTTTTTCATCTTCCTATCACTTTCATCTTCCATATCCTTCATCGTTTAATCATACTGTCTTCTTATATTTTTTTAATTTCTCCCTCTTTTTCCATTTCTCTCATCTTTGTATCACTTTCATCTTCCATACCCTTCATAACTTAATCACACTGTCATTTGCCATATATAGTATACTTAGCACAAGAGATAAAGACTCAATATAAAAGAACATCCTAATTAAACTACTATTACTACTACTACTACCACCACCACAGAGCATGATCCACTACTTCTACACGGCCACCTACCTCTGGAGTCTGCTGTACGCGCTGGACGTGAAGCTGGTGATGGACGGAAAGAGAGTTGACCGCCGCCTGTACCATCTTGTGGCCTGGACTGTCCCCCTGGTGCTGTGTCTCATGGGTATGCTCCTCCTCTACCTCCCTGATCTAAAGTGAGTAGTGCTATTTATTATGTTTATCAGGGTTTTTTATTGTATTTTATGTTTTTTTTATTCTATTTATTGACAGTGTTGGGTTAAGGCTGATCTGATTATGTATTTTGCAGGGTTGTGTTTAGCATTCAGCAGTTTTTTCAGTTTTGAGTGGGCCCTTTTTTTTCTTTTCTTTTTCTTTATTATAATTTTACCATCTTTGTCTTTTGTCTCTTCTGTAAATGTATAAAAGAAAAGAAAAAATACCTCAACTAACAGCCTGTACTGTGTCGCCCCTGCAGCTGCCACAGTAACTCAGTGAACCCTTACCTGAGGTTCCTGCCTAACTACATGAGCACCTTCCTACCCATTGTGGTGGTGATGATTGCCAACCCCATCCTGTACCGCCTGGCCTTCTCCCGAGTCGAGCAGCAGATCATGTCCATGCAGGGAAGGTGCGTCATTCTTGTGCATCTGTGTTGTTTTACCTTGTTGTGGTTTGCAGGAGGGGAGTAATCTGTTTCTGTATCCAATATTCAGTTTTTTCTTTAAAGCACTGATAGTTCTAGCATTCACAGTTTCCTCACTAAGCTTGTTCCATTTATTTGTAATTCTGTGAGGAAAACTGTATTTCTTAATGTGTCTTGTATGCATATGTGTGTGTGTCTTGTATGTTTACCAATTTTGATTTTTACAGAGTTGAGTTATGGGATGTTCCGTTTTCCAGTCTTCAGTTCATCTCACACTAACTCCCTCTCACTCCCTTGGCAGGTTCACCCACACAGAGCGCCGCGTGGTGGACGGACTGAAGCGCAAGTTCCTGGCCATCAACGGAGTGTTCTACCTGTGCTGGCTGCCCAACGTGCTCAATGGCATCATACTGTGGACCGCCTGGGACCACCTGCCCAAGAGTGTCATCCTGGTGGTGTGGTACCTCATGGTGGGTGCACGGCTGGTGGCTCCTTCCTTGTAACTCTTCCACTGTGTTACTGAATGATTAATAGAATGCATCTCATGGTGGGTGGAGGGTGACAGATTGGTGCTTGTAACCATTTCATTGTGGTGCAAGGACGTTAACAGAATGCATGAAATCATTACAATTATCTTTGATGGAAGAAAGGGATGAAAAAAGGACCTTAACACTACCTCCACAGGCTGTCCTGAACCCCCTACAAGCCGTGTTCAACTCCATGGTGTACCGGCGGTGGGACGGCAGCTTCTCCATGTCGCTGCCAGAGTGTCTGCGGCGGCTGTGTTGCTGCTGGCGCCCTCCCCCACCCCCTCCCGCTGTAGTGCTGGCAGCGACGCAGAGCTCACCCGATGGGGACAGCTCCGAGGATGAGGGCGAGGTGAGTGTGCGTGTGTGTGCGTGTGGAATTGGGTGAGACATGAGTGTTTGTTGTATTATTGTGCATTTCTTTTTTGCTGAGATCAGATATTCTCAACACTATTTATCATGTATGTAGGTAAATGATTTTTTGTCTCTTGCACTTCTCTCCTTCCTCCATCACCTGAATAATGCATCTTTCCTCCCCCAGATCAAGGGAGCAGGAATCAAGAGGCACTCCCCACTCAGTGCCTCGTTTAGCAGGGGAGAACGCACACCCTTGCTCATGTCCTCCTCCTACAGCCAGCAGATCACTCCCCCTCCCTCTGCACCGCCCCTGTCACACCTTGAGGACCATAGCTTGTGGCGGGACAGAGGCAAATGAACGCTAGAGGTGTGTTGTGTGTCCTTCAGTCTTACATTCCCCTCTGCTCTTCCTTGCTCACTGTTTTGAAAGTGTTCTGATTTTAAAATTTCTGTGTTCTTTTTTACCATTTTTTTCTGCTCTTGAAGTTTCAGAAATATTTAATGATGTTTTTTTAGTTTCTGTGTGAAAATTGTCCAGTTTCAAGCCAGACTCCTTCCTACTTGTTCTGAAGAGTAGTGAGGTGCATTGTCCTTTGCAGTTTGTGAGTGTTCCTTTGAATTTGGAGATATAACACAGAATCTCAGTTTTTTATTTATTTATTTTTATTTATTTATTCTTTTATGTACTCTCTCTCTCTCTCTCTCTCTCTCTCTCTCTCTCTCTCTCTCTCTCTCTCTCTAATAAGTAGTCACATTCCAGAGTAACTCAATCTGATCATTATTTTAGATGATTGATATGAACAAACTCTTCCGTGAGAGAGAGAGAGAGAGAGAGAGAGAGAGAGAGAGAGAGAGAGAGGGAGAGGGAGAGAGAGAGAGAGAAAACAAAGTATAGGTACATAGGTCAGTGGAGCAGAGGCGTTTGTGAGTTGAGTGGAGTGGAATGGAGGGATGAAAAGAGATACCCTGTTTGTGATATGAGATGGCAAGGGTGAGGATGTGTGCTGGGATTGTGTTCTCTCTCTCTCTCTCTCTCTCTCTCTCTCTCTCTCTCTCTCTCTCTCTACTGTTTTTTGTTGCATATGAGTTTTTATTTGATTTTTTTTTGTCTTTGCTAGGGATTCTTTTGTTTCTTTTTTTTTTTGCATACAGCTTGTGCCATCACCTACACACACACACACACACACACACACACACACACACACACACACACACACACACACACACACACACACACACACACACACATCGTTACTGTTACATAAGATTCAAGTCATTGCTTTGAACTTGTGTACATACATAATCTATATATTAAAAGAGGACCAACAGAACTGAGGGCAAGAATGGAATGGTTGGAATATAGTCTTGTCTTCCATGAAATGTGTCCTGCTGTCTGTTGTTAAATAATGAAGGAAGAATTTATGCATGTTGTTGTTTTGTGATTGGGAAAAGAACAGAGAGGGAATAAGAGAGAGTAAAGAGAAGAAAAAGGGAATAAGATAGAGTGAAGACAAGAAAGAGGGAATAAGAGAGAGAGATCAATTTGTCTTCATGTTTTTTTTCAATTAAGGACAAAAGAGAAAGATCTGATATTATTAGTTACTGCAGTGAAGGAATGATCACTGGCAGACACATGGGTGAGAGCAGCTCTGGAAACAGCCACACTGACATAACTACCACTCCAGCTATGCTGAATTATTGACAGTCACACCACCATAAGGACAGTTACTCAAGTAGAGGATTAGACACGATATATTCATGCATACAAGTGGTCAGTGGCCTTAGTGTATATTGTATCATACTGGTGTATACTGCCACGTGTATGCATGCTGGCATAGTGCAGCTTCCTGTATGTATGTATTCTCGTTTATTGCAAAATACATACATGCATACATACATACATACATACATGAAACACTACTTGATTGCTCTTTGCAGCTTCCATGCCAGTCATTGTATTATTTAGCTTAATCTTGTATGTGTTCCTGTTTGTTTGTTCTCATTTGTATGTTGTGCTCATCCTTCCTTATCTATCACACCACGAGGCAAGGCATGATGATGTCCTGCCTCAGCCACTCCCCTCTATGGATGGGGGGTCTTTACCTGCCATATATACATGTACATTTTCACAAATATTGGGTGTGCTTACGTATGTGTGTGTGTGACAATGCATCATACAATATGCTGCATTTATATTTGTGTGTATTTACTAATTGTATTTCAGAGAGAGAGAGAGAGAGATGATTCATTATACCAAATGTTACGTTGATGCCTGTAATGTGTTCAATAGAGGCTGTCAAGTGAGAGAAACACACCTGAAGGAGACTTAACAACTAGACAGTCCTTTTTGAAGTCTCTTGTAGTGGCAGCCCTGTAGCTCTCCTGTGTTGTTTGTATGACAGACCCTTTAGCACTTCCAGCAGTCTTTATCAGGCAGGATGTATTGAGGGCAGGTGGGAGTGTGTGAAGAGAGACGCAGCCACCATGACCTTGAAGAAATACTCTCCCACACCTGGCTTGATCACTGGATTGAGGTCCATATTCAGTAATGCTCCGCTCTCTCTCACCACACTACTATTTTCAAAGGCCACACAGAGTAAGTACAAGATGGGTTTCTGAGGGTGTTTCTCCTGTCAGTTGTATGGTAACCTTGTTCATTTGTCATTAGAACCATAAAAACACCCTTGAAAACTTGTGTCACTTAAACAGGAGCCTTTTGAAATAGTGGAGGTGCAGCAATGAAGTGTTTCTGAGTATTAGTGTAAGTCAGGTGTGGTGGGGAAGGGGTGGATTTAATGTGATGCATTGCCACACCCTGATGCAGACACATTTTACATAATTGAGCCTAAACTACTCTCTCATACATGTAGATGCTATGTGGTGACTCAAACTGCAAAGCCACAGAGATGCAGAGGTGTGGTGTGTAGTTGGTAACAGTGTAGTCATGGAGAACCAGTATGTGTCCCCCCATGGAGGTCAGGAGGCCAAGATGTGAGGGAATGCTTGTGAATTAACTGGCAGTGTTGAATACATGCATGTCTTATTGTCCCAACCATGTCTATTAAAGGGAAGATGTCTGTCTGGTGTATACATTAGTTTGGAACAGTGGTGGCTGTGTACACCATTGTTTCCCATCATTTACGTGTCTATTAGGAGAAAAAAACTGACCAAGAATCTCGAATGTTTTAGTATTTATAGATCTCATAATGCCAAAAAGGAGACATTCCTGCTATCACATATCAAATCAATAGAGATTAAGAGGGTATCTAATTCAGTTATTTGAAGTTTCCAGCCTTTTTAGTTCATGGAAAATATTGACCTTTTTGTAAGGTTTAAGTGGAAACAGATCTTTAAATGGGAGTTTGGCATAAGATCATTGATAAAGTGCCTTCCCTCACTCCACTATAAATACAAATAAGATTCCTGTTGTAGAGTTTATAAACTATTCACTGAGACAAATAGAAAAGAAGAGAAAATTACATGTCTTAACCTTATG
>JAHFWG010001833.1:0-16117 GCA_020233015.1 Callinectes sapidus | reverse complement strand
ATGTGTGATTAGACTCTTTTACCGACATTACCAAGGGTCTATGGAGATGAGAAGATTAATGGCCAGAGTCTGTACCACTTCAGTACCACTTCAGTACTGAGACACATTTTTAACACGAGTTTTAGGTATGATTAGACGCTTTTATTGACATCAGCAAGTGTCTATGGAGGTCAGAAGATTAATGGCTAAAGTCTGTACTATATGAATCCCCACGTGAGTTTGTGAAGCTGTAGAAAATAAATAATAAGAAGAATAAACTATTAAACTATCAGCAAACGACTATTATTTAAGTATGAACACACCAATACCTTACCAAGTCTTAACTACTGTACGCTAATTACCCAACAATAACCACTAAACTCCTTAAACTAACACTTAATTACCTAACAATGATAAGCAAACTATCACTTAATCACCTAACAATGATAAGCAAACTCACTTAAATACCTAACAATGATAAGCAAACTATCACTTAATCACCTAACAATAAGCAAAGTATCACTTAATCACCTAACAATAAGCAAAGTATCACTTAATCACCTAACAATGATGAGCAAACTATCACTTAATCACCTAACAATGATAAGCAAACTATCACTTAATCCCTAACAATGATAAGCAAACTATCACTTAATCACCTAACAATGATAAGCAAACTATCACTTAATCACCTAACAATGATAAGCAAACTATCACTTAATTACCTAACAATGATAAGCTTACGTCACTAACACCTTAACTACTAACTAACCTGGCTAATCACTTAACCACGCCAACAACCACAGTTTCTAATTATAACCTTAATTACGACAAAATATTCACAATTAATAACATAATTAAATACAGACACTAATAACTTAACTAATATATACCAATTAATTCCAGAGAACCTTAAAATCATTATATTCACTTTCTCAAGCAAATTATTCAGTACTAACCTTCAAATCTCGAGTTGTGATAATGGCGGTGTTGAGGAGGCTGGCGACGGACTTCCTTCCCCAATGACGACTGGTGGGGCACTGAAGTAAACCCTCTTCTTCCTGTTTCCTTTTCCCATTCGGAGATGTGAATGGCTAAATGCGCAGTAAGAGTCTATTTATTATTATTTATTTATTAACGTCCTGGAAATATGAATGAATGTGTAAAGTGAATGTTAATTTGGGTCTTTTTTTAATCTAGTGGGTTATAAAAGTGATAGAACGATGATTAATGAGATAAAGGATGATAAAAAAAAAAGACAAATTATCAAGCCAGACATGATACAGTTTTCTAGGATTATCGAACACTGAACGAAACACACAAAATAAAAACAGAAAATAGACGAATAATAAAGATAAATTAAAGTAAACCATCTTATATTTTCTCAGATTATCGAAAATTGAACACAAAACAAAGAAAAATAGAACAAAACGAAAAATAAAGAGAAAAACAAGGTAAACCATCATACATTTTGTCTCAGATTATTGAAAATTGAACAAAAAACAAGGAAAAATGGAAAAAAAACGAAAAATAAAGAGAGAAAACATAGTAAACAGAAAAAAGACGAAAAACAGAGGAAAACAAAGAAAAACAGAAAACCCCGAAAAAAAAAATCACAATGATTCTTTCCTCATATTATCAAACACTGAGCTAATTAAACGACAATTTGTTCTTAGTTCATTAATTCCTGTGTTATTTATTGTCCTCTCTCCTTATTCTGTCTTTCATAATAATGTTAATTCTTGTGTTCATAATAGAACAGAGGGAAGTGGCGAGTTCTAGAGCAAATTCTTTTTAAATTCTGATGGAGAGGTCCGTTGGGGTAGTGGCTCTGTTATATTTGAATTTTCTAATCCTGGTGACATCGTCACATCAGCCTCGTGGACAGCGTGGGGAGTGGAGGGGAAGGACTTTTCACACCTATTTGGACTCTTCCACATCCCCAGGTACTTATATTCTAGCACCTGATTCAGCTCATTTTCTCCTATCTCTATACTGCATTATTTTCATCCTCTGACCTATTCACAATCATTACCTTACTTTTCTCACTGCTAAACCTGACTCCAAAGTCTTTTCCATAACCATCCAATACATCCAGTAGACTTTGCAACTCATCCGCTGATTCACTCATAACCACTACATCATCCGCATACAGTAGCACACCTATCCTATCATTTCCCACTCTTATTCCTGCATTCATTCTCCTCATTCTGGCTGCTAACTCCTCTGTGTATAAGCTGAAAAGG
The DNA here is from genome assembly GCA_020233015.1 of Callinectes sapidus. Classification (NCBI taxonomy): domain Eukaryota; kingdom Metazoa; phylum Arthropoda; class Malacostraca; order Decapoda; family Portunidae; genus Callinectes; species Callinectes sapidus. The sequence goes on along the minus strand of JAHFWG010001833.1, from coordinate 13,892 downwards.
GTTGGTGACAATATGCATCCTTGCCTAACTCCTCTCTCACTCTTCACCCAGTCTGTTTGAATATCTCCTAATCTGTATTTGGCTCTAGTGTCAACATAGATGCTACGCGTTATGGTGGTTATCTTTGCATTCAACCCAATCTTTTCTAAAACTTTCGCTAGCATTTCCCTTTCCACCCTGTCATATGCTTTCTCTATATCTAGAAAGCCTAGATATAGTTTACCTCCACATCTTTTCTTTTCTTCTCAATCATTTCATTCACCACAAACATATTATCCTCAGCTCTCCTGTCCACACAGATACCATTCTGCTCCTCACCTAACACTCCAGCTCGCTCCATCCATTTACACAGTCTCTCATTCAACACTGCATTGAACACTTTACCCACTGTATTCACTAATGCAATCGGCCTATAGTTCTTCAACTCATTCTTACTCTTGTATCCTCCCTTGTGCAACAGAGTCACCCTACATTCATTCCACATTATTGGCACTCTCTCCTCCTCCCATACCTGGTTAAATAGCTCAGCTTGGTGCCTTCCCATTCCTCTGTCTTCTCACACATTTCTCCACCTCCTCCATGCTGATTCTCTCATTCAGTTCATCTGCATTCTTCCTCTCCAGTGTCACACATTCCTCCCTGGCACTGGCACCAAGTACACGCGCGTCCGCACGTGCACGCACATACACACGCACGCACGCACCCCCCCCCCCACACACACACACACCGACAGTAGCAGTGTAAAAAGGACGCATTCAAGCACTACATACGCAGGGATGCACACTTTTTCGGTGGAGGAAACCTTCTCATAAGTCGGTAAGGAGTTGTGTTTGTGTCAGCCTTGTTACCCTTGCAACATTATCATAAAATGTTTCGCCACTGCACACACACGTAATGGAGAAGCGGATCCACGAGCCAACGAAAGCAGTGATCACAAGTGCCTATATCGTTAAAGATCAGGCCGGTAATTTGATTGGCTAGGAATCATTAGGGTTGGAAGGCTGAATGAAAGAAGGATAAGCACTGGTTCCATCACTTCATAGCTCAAGTTTACCATTCCAGGTCCTCTTTCATTCTAACTCATTCTTCTTCTATTCATTCAATCTCATACGATTCACTATAAATTTTCATACCTTCTCACATGCCACTTAAACCTATTTGCATCTATGAAGCATTCTCCAATTATACATTTTCTGTCTTTTTTGAAATGGTTGACAGTATTCACATCTGACTAATATCAACATTAGTAACATGCACCATCTGACCCACAATTCATAGATGCACTTTTCGCACTTATCTTTCATCCTCTATTGCTCACGTGGCCAGCTTTATATTTAAAAATTACTTTTATATGCCTTTCCCTAAATATACTGTAAACTGTCCTCATACCACTTGCCAGAGCTTCTACTGCTGCATACCTCGATTAATTTAATGAGACTCTTGATACTTTATTCTGCCTTTCTTCTAACTCTCTTGGGATTGCATCTAATTTTATTCCAGACTTTAAACTACATGTGTGGGAAAAGTTATAGTTATGCAGCCATACACAACACTGTAATGGTGCAGTGTCGGCTCAGCTTGCACAAAGTTGAAAGAAAGGTAGATGATAGTGAAATATTAATGAGCTGCAAGATGAGGCTACTTGTGTCCATTCAGTGTTTCCGTACATGACGAACGAGAGCTACACCCTTCGCTCGCGCCCATATCGGAGTAAGTGTGACTTGCAGTGCAGCGATGTAGTACAGCCCCATCATGTAGACGTCACTTTATACACGAAAAATGAAATCAACAGTTATTGGTAGAAATGTACACTAATGCGCAATATGCTTTCTTTAATAGAATATTTATTGCAGCTTGAGATGATTTAGCAACATCGATGGAAGAATCCAGGAAGAGTTGGGTATTGTTCCAGTATTGACTGAAGCTCCTGAGCCATGGCCTCAGCAGGCATGGGACTATTGATCTCGTTTCCTACTCTTAGGTTTGTTAACAATTGTTTGTACTCCGGAAGGTATTTAAGACTCTTTAACAGGTGGATCAGATGACTCACACTCTGTAGTTCCTCCCACAGCATCGTACTTAACATTGGCTCATCCATGGGTTTGAGGAAGCATGCTTGTTCAAAGTTAATTAGAGTAACAGATATGTTACCTCCATCAGAATGAATCATTATATTTTTTTCATTGACATCACCATGAACAACACCTCGTGCGTGGAGGGCGGCGAGAGTAGTGCATATCTGCACCAGTCCAGAAAGGCAGTCCCAGGTGCGCCTCATTCGTCTTAACCGCCTGAAAGTTTTTCCCTCATACTTTTCTAGGATTATTGCGTGAGGATATTCTGACGTCATACCGATCAGCACTGGGACGTTCGGTACATCTTGAAGATCATGCAATACATAACGTTCCCGAGTGGGTGTTAACAGCTTGACGATAACTGGCACAGTAGTGTCACCGCACTGTAATGTGCCCGCTCTGGAGGGATATTTGCACTTCAGAAACCACGGTTGAGGTGATACCTTCGACCAAGGGAAAGTAGCTATATTGACGTCCCTCGGCGGCCAGCCAGGTGGTGTCTGATATTCAGGAATGTTGATGTTCGGTGTAATCATTCCCGGAAACACTGAGAGGGAAGATGTGTCATTCGAATACTGAGGCAACTTTGTTCTTTTCTTGACTTTCCCAAACCAAAAGAAGTCGCAGAGTGGTCTGCGTTGATACAGACGTAAAATAGAAGCAATCTCCAGGGCTAGTTGGATAGCAGCGAGTGGACGCTCGTCCTCTAACCGCATTCTTACTCTTTCCAGAAAGATAACATACTCATTCACACAAGACAGACCTCCCAGAAGGATTAACAGGTTATAAAGCTGCCACAGGTCTTGGACTAGGTACTCGTATTTCTTTTTAGGTGTGAGGCCCTTAAGTCGCATGGTACGATCAAAGTGAAGGAGAGTTAAGTTAACCTCTCCTTTCGTGACGTTAAAAATAATGTTAGTATCACGCAGGTCACCATGAGTGATTCCTCGAGAATGAAGGGCAGCTACAACTTCACACACACGATGCAGGGCCATTAAGCACGTCCAGTGACTCGTAAAGTGGCGCTGACAATAAAAACTTCTGCCAGGGTACATCTCCATTAAAAGTGCGTATGGGAAAGAATCTGTGATTCCTATCAAGCGGGGAATACCCGGCTGTCCCCTCAGCTCCCACAATATGTACCGTTCGTGCTTTGAAGCCATTAACTTCACCATGACAGGTATAGTTTCGCCATCCTTTTTCAGTTCTCTCCTTCGAATCCTCCATATGCAGGAGAAGCTCCATTTGCCACCTTTTATATCTTTCCATGAGTACCTGGGCACGCGTTCCTGCTCAGCGTCGACCACCTCCACGAGACCTTGCTTTACTTCTGCCTTTTGGATGGTGTTCCTCGTGATCGTGATCTGATTCTGAGCTTTAACTTCGCTTTCAACCTGATTCATGGAATAAAAATATAAGAACAAACTATTTTTCTCTCTTTCTTCTGCATATTTATATATATAAATCTCATAACAACGCCATTCTTATTTTCTGCAGAGATCCATCGGTAGTAAATATCTTAACATTCATGCATTTTTATCTAAATATCAACCACTAAGATAATATGATTACTTTCCTGTGGATTTTAGGTGCGTTTGTGGGGTGTATTTATTCTCTTTGCTGAATGAATCTGGGATTATGAGCTTTTACGTTTTTTAGTTACAATGGAAAAGGGGAGAAATGATTAATGATATAGGTTAATCTGACATTAGAGAAATAGATAAAATAGTGTAGAAAATCTCAGTTCACTGAAGAGTCTTTGCCATGACATTTACGAGTTTATCATGAATACACTAATACAATATTCTTACATATTTACAGGAGAGTGAAAGCTAGTTTAGGTCAAAGCACCTTCATTAGTAATTAATACATTGTACTGATGCCTGCCTACCAGCTGCCCTACTTACTCTTGTTAGGGCTGTCCACAACAATCACACACATCTGTCTGCAAAACCCTAAAAGGAACAGTAAATATCAAAACTTACATTATGAGATTAGCAACATGTATTACCATGAACAATACTTGTACCAGATGGGCACCTTGAAAAAGAGCTGGAAGACACACTCCCTAGATAAGTTGGTCTACTCCCTAGAGCCACTAAGTCCTGATATAATAAGTACTGTACACTTGGCTTTTCTACAATGTAATAGTGTTTTTCGTTGTGTTGAGGCTAGAAATGGTGTTAATCTGTCAATGGAAACATAATAGGAAGTTGAAAAGGCTGTACTACATTCTATAGAGCCTTTGGAATGTAGTAGTGAAGGTATTTGATTCAGTGTAAGGTTGACAGACAGGCAGTAGCAGATTGGATTTACTAGTAATAACTGAGGTAAATAAGTACTAACTATAGAATGAATAAGTATAGGGGTGAATAAAATAATGTTAATAGATGTGTACATAGATAAGCATGAATCGATGGCCATTCTGAGATATATCTTTTAACCCTTTCAATTCTATTTCCTACATCTTTTCTTAATAACTGAGCACTCTAAGACTTCCCTATTTGTTCACTAGTTACCTGAAATCTTTAAACTGGGTAGAAATTACAAAATATATTCTTTTTTTTATACCTTCCTTTCTCGCAGATACTGATGAAGATTTCATGCATTACTAGTCAATACAGCTAGGTAAATACAGAGAGAGAGAGAGAGAGAGAGAGAGAGAGAGAGAGAGAGAGAGAGAGAGAGAGAGAGAGAGAGAGAGAGAGAGAGAGAGCGAGAGAGAGAGAGAGAGAGAGAGAGAGAGAGAGAGAGAGAGAGAGAGAGAGAGAGAGAGAGAGAGAGAGAGAGAGAGAGAGAGACTATCATACAAAACGATTAGCTATTTGATTTCAACTGGATATCAAGGAAGGGTTACAGGGTACTCAGAATTGGAGATAAGGTGGAGGAAACACGTAGGAAGATCTATGTAGGTGGAGGTGTAGCAGTGCAGATCATCCCGCGTTGTCAGTTGTTAAGAAAAATTATGTATGATGAGCCCGCAGGGAGAGGAGCTCCCCATTCTATCCAGCGTCGCTCTCGAATTACTCATGCGTCTGGCAGGCTACACCAAAAAAACTAGTCTCATAGGGTCAAGCCAACTGCCACTGTGTTACTTTCTTGATCCGCATCTAACGTGTACTAGGATAAAAGGAACGCACAAAAAGATTTATATGAAGAAAACAACAGTTATGTACAATTTATGTGTACTGTGACTGTAGAATTATAATAAACGGTTGAAAGCACAATTCTACTCAGGACAGAACCATTTTTTTTATTAAAGAAGAAGAAGAAGAAGAACAACAACAACAACAACAACAACAACAACAACAACAAACAACAACAACAACAACAACAATAACAACAACAACAACAACAACAACAACAACAACAACAGATCGAGATTGCGAGCGCTCCAGTGACAGTCGCGCCCTGCAAGAGGATGGCACCACCGGTAAAACTCTGGTCAGTCACAATGCTTTGACTCAATATTGCATAATTATGGACAACCACTGGAAAACTGAGTGTGCGCTAAATACGATACAGTTGGTAACCAATCTCTGGTGTAGATAATAAAATGGTTGAAATAAGAATCAAGCCAATATCGAACATTTACACATTTACTTCTCTCTGATACATATTGTATAGATGATAATTCTGATTTGATTTTGGAAATTTCTCTCTTACACACACACACACACACACACACACACACACACACACACACACACACACACACACTGAAACTTAATGTGGTTTGCGTAGTGTACGGTAACACGCTCAGCTAACAACTTAGAAGACTCGGGTTTGACTCCCAAGCGCGGTGAAGGACATGGGCAAGTCTCTTAATGTGTAGCCCCTATTCACCAAACAGCAAGTAGGTACAGGATGTAGCTCGAGGGGCTGTGGCCTCGCTGTTCCGATGTGTGTGAGTGGTCTCAGTCCTGCCCGAAGGTCGGTCAGTATGAGCTCTGAGCTCTTTCCTCTTTCGTAGGGGAACAGCTGACTGGGATGACCAGTAGACGGCAGGTGAATGCCACATTTACAAACCCACATTCATTCATCATTTTTTTTCATTAATTCATTTTTTATGCAGGTGAAGTATTGGCCAAGCCCAATAAAAAAATGAAGTACCGGACCTTATAGTAGAAAGTGTTTATCGAAATCAGTGGATCAGTGTCTTCAAACTTCCATCTTGAAAGAGTTCAAGTCATAGGAAGATGGGAATACAGTAGCAGGCAGGATGTTCCAGGATTAATCAGAGAAAGGTATGAATAATCAAGAATATTGATTAACTCTAGTATGTATTTGAGGGATAGACAGAATAGGGGTGGGAGAGTGAAGAAAGTATTGTTCAGGGAGGCTGCGGGAGGAAGAGGCATGCGGTTAGCAAGATCAGAAGAGCAGTTAGCATGAAAATAACGGTAGAAGATACCAAGAGATGCAACATTGCGGCGGTGAGAAAGAGACTAAAAACAGTCAGTTAAAAGAGAGATGATAAGATTCAAAGCTTTTGATTCCCCCAATCTAATAAAACAGTGAATTGAACTTCTCTCCCACCATACATGTGAAGAGTACTTCATATAAGGACGAGTAACAGTAACAGAGTACAGAACAGTTGGGGGAGGTAGCAAAAGCTGGTAAACTCAAAACGCCTAACTTCACAGAAATTGTTTGGGCAAGAGAGATGAAATGTGAAGTTTCTACTTTAGAGTATAAGTCAAGGATAGACCGAGGATATTCAGTGTAGAAGAGGGAGACAGTTTAGTTGAGAAGTTTGTGTCGAGTTAATAGATGGAGAAATTGAAATTTTGAGGCAATGAACAATACTGATTTTTTTTTTTTTTTTTGGCCCAAATCAGAAATATTAGACAGATCAGAAGTCTGAGGTTATGTGGCGTCTCTGTGTGATTTGTTGACTAACTGAAGGGTTGGTCATCTCTGAAAAGACGATGGAAAGTAAAGGATGGTATTATCAGTGTAGGAATGGATAGGGTAAAAAGTTTCTAAGACGATAGCAAAAATTTCACCAAATCTTTAAAAGAGAATGAGGGTCAAAAGATTGCCAGTAGAGCGATCTTGACGAAAGCCATACTGGCGATCAGTTATAAAGTTGTGAAGTGATAGATGTTTATGAATCTTCCTGTTGAGAATAGATTTCAAACCTTTAGGTAGGCAAGTAATTAAAGCTATAGAACAATAGTTTGTGGGAGAGGCACAGTTTCTAAGAACAATAGGAGGGGAGCACCACAAGGTCCATAAGGCTTCCGAAGATTTAGGCCAACGAGGTCACTGAAAGCATCCTTGCGAATAATTTCAATCAAAGACATGAAATAGTCAGAAAAGGAAGGAAAGGGAGGAGCAAACCCTGAATTATCCAAGGTAGTGTTTAGAGCGAAAGTTTAAGAAACTATTTCACCTTTACAAACAGATGAGATGGCAGTGGCGCCATCAGGATGAAAATTTCATCCTGATGGCACCTGGCCGGAATCATCTCTAATAACTTTCTTTCTTCATTCCCCCCCCCCCCCTTTATTAATAAACGCGGGAAAAACGAAGAAAGAAAGTTATTAGAGATGATTCTGGCCAGGTGCCAAAAATTTTCTCGGGAGTTGAATCTGGAAAGATTTTGACATTTTCTATTAATGAAAAAGTGTTTGGCAAGTTGAAGAACAAACTTGGCATGATTCCAAGCAGAAATGAAAATCAGATATAATTTTCCGCTGCGAATGTTGCAGATTTCAACGAAGAAAAATTGACGGGGGTATGAAGACACTCAGGATCGATAGTCGATGCTGCGTGCCATCGATATTCATTGAGATAGCCAAAGTTGTGGCGTCTGATTTTCGTGGTTGTACGAGTATTTCATCCAGTTTGTGGCGATTATTATCTCAGCAAGAAGGACAATACAACCAAGGAATAAACCTGTAACGAAATATTGATGTAAGTGATCTGAAAGTGAAACATTAAAAAAAATCAAACTGATTAAAGCAAACACAAACACACACACACACACACACACACACACACACACACACACACACACACACACACACACACACTCACACACATAATATATATATATATATATATATATATATATATATATATATATATATATATATATATATATATATATATATATACATATATGACATTTTATTCTTTAGTAAAAGTATCTTCATTAGTGCCATAGTATAGATGTTCCCCTTACTTGCTACATAAAGCAGAAGTACACCGTATAGATCAGCAGCACGGAGAGGACGCAGGCTATCTTTGGCACTGAACTCTGGATGGAGGCAGCGCTCGGCAAGGTCGGTTTGAGATTTAAGTAAGAAATCTAATATACCAGCGTCTCTCAGTCTTAGAATTCTGGAAAAAGAAACATGAATTGAAAGTACTAAAATTTATAGAAGAGCAATAATTAAGGAACGTACGTGATTTCAGAATACACGACACAAACATGATGAAGACATATCACATTCTACCTACAGACTCATATTATATTTGACACATTTTACTCACAATGAATCAAATTGCACTTTGAGAGAAAAATTTTTACGGAAGAGGAGCCCCATTGGTCGCGAGGTAATGTAGCGGTCATCGGTGAGATAAAACGAGCACGGCTTTCCCTGCAAGACATCACAAACAAATGGTTTAATCTTTTACTCTTTTTTTCTTATTCATCCTCTCTCTCTCTCTCTCTCTCTCTCTCTCTCTCTCTCTCTCTCTCTCTCTCTCTCTCTCTCTCTCTCTCTCTCTCTCTCTCTCTCTCAAGCATCAAATGATGTTTTAGAAAGGGTCTGAGATCAGATGGAGATAAAATATCCCTATCTAACCTCAGACAATTGTTTCTTTGTTACCTGAAGAATCTTGATGTGGAAAAATGAAAGGAGACCATGGGGAGAAACATAAGCAGCGTTTTTCCCTTCTTGTAGGTTCTTTAGAATGGTTTTTGGATTTTTAAATTGCACCAGTTTCTTCTTTAGCCTCGCTAGGACACTCCCCTGTGGCGCCATCTAGAAAGTCCGGATATGGCCAAAAGCATTGTTACTGATAACACACACACATGTGCTCGCGTGCAAGCGCGCTGATATAATGGATAAAGACACTAAACTAACCTAACCTCAAGTATAAAAGAGGAGTCTTGTCCCCACATGAATTTGCCTTTAATAAGGAAAATGATTTAATCTAGACAAATCTATATCCCCATAAACACATAAACCCATAAACTTTACCGACTGAATATAACATTACTGGATACAACATACTAACAACTCCTGTTACACTCCATAGATTGTGGGGAAAAAAACATACGAACGAAACGTGTGTAATTCATTATCCTATTCCTTAATACTGAATCATTTGCATGAGCCACAAAGAGAAGTAAAAAATGAAAAGAAAGCATGATACTCCCACCACCTTTCTTGCTTTACCTGAATAGTAGTGTCCAGAGGAGAGCCTGCGAACACAGCGCATGGGATATTTGACTCTATTAACTCCTCAAGATTGTTGAAGGGCAAACGTTGAATTGGCTGGATTAGCATGGCTTTCAGGTTAGAGCGGTACACTGTACTGATGATTAAGCAGGTCAATAGCCATATTGTTGTGATTACTCTCATTCTTGGTCCTCTTGGCCAAACAGATGATGCTGATGAATCAATACATTAATGAAATCATTGAAAATACATATGCATTAAAGTATTTTCTATTTAAGAAGGGAGCTGGCCTAGGACAACAAAATGTAAAGAATATTCCATACACGGAAGAGTAGGACCCCTGTACAGTTGGGGGATGAGAAAACTGGTGGAGACGATGAAGCACGTTTAACTTCATAGAAGCTGTTTGAACTAGAGAAGAGATGTGATTCTAATGCAGTGCAGTGCTTTAAATCATCGTTTTGACACTCTTTCGAACATATGATGAGACCGGTAACTAAGTGGACCTTCTTCTTTTAGTTATTGTATGTTGCCTTTGACCGGCTTCCCATCTTACATGAATAAATAAATGAATGAATGAATATATATATATATATATATATAGAGAGAGAGAGAGAGAGAGAGAGAGAGAGAGAGAGAGAGAGAGAGAGAGAGAGAGAGAGAGAGAGAGAGAGAGATATATATATATATATATAGATATATATATATATATATATATATATATATATATATATATATATATATATATATATATATATATAGAAAGAGAGAGAGAGAGAGAGAGAGAGAGAGAGAGAGAGAGAGAGAGAGAGAGAGAGAGAGAGAGAGAGAGAGAGAGAGAGAGAGAGACGGGAGAGAGAGAGAGAGAGAGAGAGAGAGAGAGAGAGAGAGAGAGAGAGAGAGAGAGAGAGAGAGAGCATTGTGTGTGTGCGTGTGTGTGTGTGTGTGTGTGTATGTGTGTGTGTGTGTGTGTTGGTCGCCTGTTGGTCGCCTGTTGGTCACCCAGCCAGCCTTTCCCTACGGAGCGAGCTCAGAGCTCATAGACCGATCTTCGGGTAGGGCTGAAACCACATCACACATTACACACCTGGACAACGAGGCCACAACCCCTCGAGTTACATCCTGTACGCAGTGTGTGTGTGTGTGTGTGTGTTTTCAGTCTTTCTTTTATCAAGAAGTGCTTTATCAATTTATTTATTTTTACCAAAGTACGATTTACACACATTGTGCCAAAGCAACAGCAATCACCAATTGGAAGGATTCACAAATAGTGTTCCAAGCAGACTCAATGTGCTGGTGCGGCTGTCGGTTCAAACGTGGACGATGATTTGTCTCCTTCATTGTTGGTTTCTTTGCACTATAAAAGAATGGAAATCCGTTTAGAAGTCTTTCCAGGCATTCTCATGTATTTTCCCCCCAAAAGATTCTGCCTTATAAATAGTTATATAGTATGGGCATAGATTTAGCTAATATTATACCCAATGTCTTTTTTCATACATTCTTGTGTCACATGTCACATGTTATAATAATATGAAGTATTATATTGAACACATTGTCATTCCTTGAATAGATATTAACATTTTTTGTACATGTATTTTCTATTAGGTATTACATTGTATTCAACATGTTTATATAGGAAACGACGGATTGCTTTTTTCTGATCATTTAATTACAAGCTTCTGTATAATTTTAGCTTTCAAAACCTTCAAATAAGTTTTCAATGCGAAGATTATCAGTGGTCTGTCAGCTTCCAGTCTCTCACCATCCAATCCTATATACAATATTGATGCCCACGGAATTTTTCGGAATATTTCAGTGAAAGAATTCCCAGAAAGAATCAAAGAACAAATTTCGCACACCACCTTCTATTCACTTTTATATATGACAAAATGATATGTTATGTTTTATATTATAGACTTGATAGGTAAATTGTTAAAGTATTTTAATTGCACCGCACAGGCGCGCGCACACACACACACACACACACACAAACACACACACTCCATACTCTCTTGATACAGTGGAACCGCTTGCGCTTTGGGGCCTTGGGATCCCCGAGCGCACGGGTTTATTATTATTATTATTATTATTATTATTATTATTATTATTATTATTATTACTATTATTATTATTATTATTGTTGTTGTTGTTGTTGTTGTAATAGTATTATCATTATTATGTTGTAATAGTATTATTATTATCATTATTATTAATATTATCATTATTATCATCATCATCTCTTATTGCTGTAACAATCATCATTATTATCATTAAAACATTTTCGTTTGTCCTATCGCTTACCAAACTGTAGTAGTTACATAAACTGTAGTAGTTACATACATAGGATCTTGTGTGGTGAAGTTAACTAGCTGTTCTGTCATAAAGCTCACCATGATATATATTGGCAGTGTATTTAGTGCATCATCACATAAAGTAACAAAAAAAAAAAGAAAAAAAAAAAGACGGAGTCTGGGGACATGACTTTACCAACCAATGCTAAGTAAAACTTCTGAGTCACGGAAAAGGTCTGCAATCAAAGCAGCGGTGACTGGGACAGATTAGCTGGTATTTTGCATCGCCCATATTTGTATGACCCACTTCAAATACGATTCCTAGATTCCTGTTAATTACTTCAACAAATCCCCCAAGTCTCACCATGAAACTCTCGATCGTGAAAGATATAACTGAAGAAGCAACACCGTGACACCAACCAGTAATAAAGTAAGGAGTGTCACTGCCCAAATCTGGCGGGAAAAAAAAAGGAAAATTAATTACTTCCCGTTACACATTTAACACACTTATAAGAACATGAAATTTATGGTGTTTGCTGTGCATGGTTTGTTTTTTCCTGTTTGGCTTGGTTTGTTGCATGCAAAATAATAAAAGAAAAAATCATACCAAACATTCATAATTCTGGCGAATCCCATGACCCCCCTCTCTCTCTCTCTCTCTCTCTCTCTCTCTCTCTCTCTCTCTCTCTCTCTCTCTCTCTCTCTCTCTCTCTCTCTCTCTCTCTCTCTCTCTCTCTCTCTCTCTCTCTCTCTCTCTCTCTCTCTCTCTCTCTCTCTCTCTCCCGCGTACATACATATGTGTGTGACTCCAAACAAAAACTCAAACAATATATTGTGACCACTTACTGAGGCGCCGAAGGGCTTGAGAAATCCAGCTATGTTTGATTCCAGATCGGGCCGCTTATAACATAAACGTACCGAATTCATGTAAAGAGGCTCACTTTTGTCAAACAACTGGAAGTCATCAAACGGTCCTGGAATTCCTGTCAAATCACTTTTCTGTAAAGAGACAGAGAGAGAGAGAGAGAGAGAGAGAGAGAGAGAGAGAGAGAGAGAGAGAGAGAGAGAGAGAGAGAGAGAGAGAGAGAGAGAGAGAGGAGAGAGAGGAGAGAGAGAGAGAGAGAGAGAGAGAGAGAGAGAGAGAGAGAGAGAGAGAGAGAGAGAGAGAGAGAGAGAGAGAGAGAGAGAGTTTTAGGGTGCTCCAACTATTTTCCTCGTATTGTAAGGAGATAAGTCAGAGAATAGAAATGTAATATAATGTAAGGTAAAGAAAAAAATGTAACAAAGACCACAATTAGTAGCAGATCAATTACATCTACTACTTTCAAATCTGAACTAAACAACGCAAATTTATGGTTAAATTCTAATAAGCTAAAACTTAATATTTCAGAAACCAGTTTTATTTTTTTTTTCAAAATAAGTCTGTAAAAATATTATAAATCCGGTGTTATTGGATGGTGAAATTATAGAACAGTTCATATTATAAAATTTCTTGGAATCATTATTGATGAGAATTTAAGCTGGAAACATCATATTGACCAAACCTGTTTAAAAATTTCTATGACTGGAATACTCAGTAGAATTCGCAATAATATAACAACTGAAGCATATTTTATACTTTGTGATACCCACATCTTATATACTGCGTATCTATAAAGGCATGTACTAATAATAGCTCAAAACAAATTTTTACGATGCATATATTATCTAAAAGAAAATTGATTTCACTGTCAATATATTCTCCGAAGCTAAACTGATGAAGTTTTTTGGAATTCATTAATATTTCTCATTATTGCTGACATTTGAAATTAGAGTACATGATAATTCATATTCAAGTTTATAAAATTTTAAGAAACACCAGAAGTAGCCATATTAATTTACCTTGTCTCGGATTCAGAACAACATTATTCAATAACAGTGCAATCAGTTTTGCCCCGAAACTATTCAATGGTCTCCCTCATGACAAAAAGTTCTTCTAACCACAACCAATGTACATAATATAAGAAAGAAATAAAATCTTACTTGCTGCCTCAACAACAAGAAATACTATTTTAAGCAAACTTCCATCAATATGTATCGTACAGTACGAGTGTCACTAATTGTTTCCC